>WEDG01001694.1:0-56708 GCA_017591395.1 Schistocephalus solidus
CTTCCTCAGTTCACCATGTCCCCACACCGATATATGTCGTTACTGTGATACCTTACTTACTTCCCTCATTACATACTTATACCACTCCCTTCCTCATTTCACAATGTCTGCACACCGATACATGTCGTAAATGTGATACCTTACTCTCTACCGTCATCACCTACTGGTACTTCTGCCTTCCTCAGTTCAACATGTCTACACACCGATACATGTCGTAACTGTCATTCCTTACTTACTACAGTCAACACCTACCGTTACCAGTCCCTTCCTCAGTTCCCCATGTCTGCACACCGATACATGTCATAAATCTCATACCTTACTCACTACCGTCATCACCTACTGGTACGTGTTCTTTCCTCAGTTCACCATGTCTACTCACCGATACATGTAATTACTGCCATATCTAACTTAACTCGGTCAATAACTACCGTTGTCAGTCCCTTCCTCAGTGCACCATGTCTTCACACCGATACATGTCATAACTCTGATACCTTTCTTACTACCGACATTACCTCCTGGTACCAGTCCTTTCCTCAGTTCGCCATGTCTTCACACCAATACATTTCATTACTGCCATATGTAACTTACTACCGTCAATAACTACCGTTGGCAGTTCCTTCCTCAGATTAGCATGTATACACACCGATTCATGTCGTAACTGTGCTACCTTACTTAGTTCCGTCATCACTTACTGTTACCAGTCCTTTCCTCAGTTCACCACGTCGACTCACCGATACATGTAATTACTTTCATATCTAACTTATTTAGGTCAATAACTACTGTTGGCATTCCATTTTCTAGTTCACCATGTCTACACACCGATACATATCGTAACTGTGTTACCTTACTTACTACCGTCATCACCTACTGGTACCAGTCCCTTCCTCAGTTCAGCATGTCTTCACACCGATTCATGTCATTACTGCCATAATAATAACTACCGTTGGCAGTCTTTACCTCAGTTCATCATGTCTACACACCGATACATGTCGTAACTGTGATAACTTTATTGGCTGTTAGACCGTCGATTTTGACGATTTCCTCCGTATGCTACACACCAGGTGGTGCAGGGACGGTGACTTGCGCGTGAATTAGTTTTAAGTCATAGTGGCCTTGCGCTGCAGGAGTCACACTCTCTTCTTCTCCCCCCACCTGAGCTTGTTGTCAAGACAGAGTTAAGAAGATTGGAGATGGGAGAGGGCGCAGATGGCTTGCGCGGCCGGACCCGCACCTTGGTGTACCACCACACCTGACTTGGATCCCACGGAGTGGGAGTGCCATAAAAGCCACATTAAAAAAGGCCATTGCCACCTGACTCTAGGTCCGCCGCTCAGTAACTTCACACAAAACACACATTGGGTTGACCACGCGGTCCGAGTTATCCCGTCAGTTGGCAACCTTCCAAGCCATGGCTTTTAGCGCACCGTGATAGTTTCAAGAACGTCAGATTGTTTATAGTGAGGAACATGCGCTTAGCTGTCGACCTTACTCTCTCTCCAACCCCCACCATCAGACACTGTCCGAACCGATCTGTTGCCTGATGTGGGAGTGGGCGCATTGGCTGACGGATCGGCGTACCCGTCTTTGCGCACCACAGCACGACCTGGCCCCCATAACGAACACACCAGGATTCACAAACTCAGGGGATATGGAGCAGCCATCGCCGTCTGACTCCCAGTCCACTGGTTAGCCACTCGACACACACAGCACATACACTGAGCCGACGGCGTGGTCTGGTGGAAGCGTCAGATTGGCAGACTTCCCAGCCATGGTTGCAAGGAAACCGTGATCTACTCTGGTAAATGGTGATTGTGAGGGTGTTGTCGATGTATTGGTAGCGGAAGTGTGCGCTGATGTAGCTTAGCCTCCGGTGGTTTACCGGAGGTTGTCGTGGAGGCGCATGTGTCCTAATAGGCCCATGCGGTGTGTAATGTACGGGAGCAGTAAGGGGAGTGAAGACGGGCACGTCAACTGTATGTCGGAGCCCTAGGCACTGGTTCACCAGCCTCCGAGCGATGGATTCGCAGGTGACCGACCAGGCCGATGCGTGAGTTGAAGTTGCGGGCGCAGTGTGGGCAGAAAAAATCGGTAGAGGCTGGGGGGATGTCATTCATGGTAGTGGGGGTGGCAGTGGCGGTAAGAATGGCAGGAGCGGAGGGCATGCATGGTGTATCGGTGTTGTCGGCATTGTGGTGAATTCCGCTGTCATGGATGCGCATGTGACCGAATAGGCCAATGCAATGAGCTAATGCGTGAGGACAGTGAGGGCAGTGGAGGCGACGATCTCTGCTGTGTGTTGGTGCTCCATGCACTGGTTCACCAGTCTCTGTACGATGGATTCGCAAGTGACCGATCAGGCCGAGGTGTAAGGTGAATATGCGGTTGCATTGAGGACAGTTTAGGAGAGTCCTCATTGCTGATGGTGGTGGTGGTAGTGAAGGCGAAGGTGGTGGTGGTTGCAGTAGTGTGGGTAACAGGCGATGCGTATTGGATGAAGTCTCTATGATGGTGGGAGTAATGGAATTAATGCCAGGAGTGAAGGAAGGGGGGGTCTGAAGGATGGTTAGCAGAATCTTACGTAGAAGTTGGAATTGTCGGATTGTTGGTGCATTGCATCCAAAGATGTCCAACCAGGCCGATTCGCGCGCAGAAGATGCATTGAAAGCATGGGCAAGTTGGGTAGGCCTGGGCATTGGCGGTGTTGGTCCGGGGCGCTGGTGACTTACGTGCCACTCTTTTGGCCTTGGCGGCGGCGATCCGGTTGGCCTCATAGATTGCTGAGCCAGTCTTCACGGATTTTCCCCACGCCGGTCTATCCTGGGCGAGGTCCTCCCAGGTCGCCGGGTTGCTTTGCAGTTGCTTTAGCGATTTTTTCAAAGGGTCCTCGTAGTGTCGTTTTTGACCTCCCTGTAGGCGAGCACCCGTAGCGACATCTCCGTAGAAAAGTCGTTTGGGTAGCCGCTCGTTGTCCATTCTTACCAGGTGACCGCTCCATCGCAGTTTCACTTACCTCAGCATGGCCTGGATGCTGAGGATTCCGGTCCGCTCTAGGACTTCCGTGTCCGAGATCCTGTCTTGCCATCTCAGCTTCAGTATTCTGCGGCGGCAGCTGAGATGGAAATGATTCAGTTTCCTAGTTTGGTTCGAGTAGACGGTACAGGTATCCGCTTCGTAAAGGAGTGTCGTCAAGACGACGGCCTTGTACATCTTCAGTTTGGTGTTCAGATGAATACCGTGGCGATTCCACACGGATGCCTGCAGCCGGCCGAAGGCCTGACTGGCTTTGGAGATCCGTTGGGCAACCTCGTCATTGATTTTCGTGTTGCGTGACTGCTTGCTTCCTATATAAGCGAAGGTTTTCACGTTGTTGAGTTGAGCACCGTTGACATTGATTCGGGGAGCATTGTATTCCGCGCTTGGTGGCGGCTGGTGCATGACAAACGTTTTGGCTCCACTAATTGTATATCCAAAATCGGCGCAACCTGCGGCGAAGAGGTATAGGCTTCTTTGCATATCCTCCTCCGTCCCGGTGTTAAGGGCGCAGTCATCCGGGAAGAGCATGTCATGGACTGAAGCCGTAGACATGCGCGTTGTGGCCTGCAAACGCTGACTTTTGAGAAGGTGTCCGTCAGTTCTGTAGGAGATGCGGATACCAGGCTGTTCATCACGCTAGTCATCCATCAGCATGAGACTGAACAGGATGGGAGCCAGTTCGCAGCCTTGCTTCACTCTGTTGGACACTGCGAATTCTTCGGCTACCGTCCCGTTGTCAGTGACGCACGCCATCTTTCTGTCATAAAGTTGACGCACCATGTGCCTGAATCGCTCAGGACAACCGAATGTCTGCATGACTTTCCACAGTCCGTCACGATTCACTGTGCCAAAGGCTTTCGTCAGATCCACGAAGATAGTGTATAGGTGAGTTTGCATCTCCTGGCACTTCTCTTGTAGCTGGTGGGTAGCAAAGATCATATCGGTTGTTCCACGGTGTCCGCGGAAGCCGCATTGGCTTTCTTGGATCAGGCCCTGCTCTAGTTGACCGTTAAGACGATTGAGAAGGATACGGGCGAAGATCTTCCCAGCGATGTTGAGCAACGAGATTCTTCTGTGATTATCACATAGTTGCCGGTTCCCCTTCCGTTTGTAGAGATGGACGATGGTCACGTATTTGAAATACTGAGGAACTTGTCCTTGGCGCCACATCTCCTGGAAGAGTGTTGTGAGTTCTGCCATCAGCCAAGGCCCACTGTGCTTGTAGACTTCCGGTGGGATTGCGTCGGATCCCGGTGCTTTACCGCTGGAAATCTGCTGCACGGCCCGGATTGTTTCTGGTAGGGAAGGCGGCAGATCCAGGTCATTGTTCGTGTCCACTTGAGGGAGCCGGTTAATGGCAGCATCGGAGATGGCTGATGAGCAATGCAGGACCTTCTGAAGTGCTCGGCCGACCGCTTAAGAATTTGCGATTTCTCTGTCAGCAGTGTTGTACCGTCAGAGCTGAGCAGCGGTGCGGTCCCCTTCATACACGGGCCGTAGATGGTCTTTATGGCTTTGAAAAAGTGTTTCATTTCATTGCGGTCCACATACTTCTGGATTTCCTCAGCCTTTCGGATCATCCTTGCATCCTGCATCTCCCGCAGCCACTGCCGTACAAGACGGTGGCATCTGAAGAATGCTGCTGTGGTGGCGTCAGTCCGAAGGTCCATGTAGGCTTTGTAGTCCATTCCTCTCCATGAGTAAGTAAATGACGTCGGCGTCATTGTCGTCAAACCAGTCCTGGTTTTGACGATGTGCGCGTCTGAGGACTTCGAGTGAGTTGAATTGGATGACATTGCGCAGTTGACACCATCGTGTCTCCACGGTGGCGTTATTAGCTAGAGCATGCAGGTTCTCCAGTTTATCGGTTATTTGGTTGCTGAACTCAAAACGGTGAGCAAGCAAATTTAACAAAAGATTATTTAACTTACCTGGCGGACGCTTACCTTGGGGCCTCAGTCGGAGCCTCATCTTGGGAGATGACGAGATGGTGATCTGTCCAACCATCGGCATCGCGGATCGCCTTAGTTACCAACACGTCCTGTTGATCTCGCCTCCGGACGAGAACATAGTCCAGCAGATTCCAGCACCGCGACCGAGGGTGCATCCACGTGGCCTTCTCCCGCGTCGGAAGGCGGAAGAAGGTGTTGGTCAGCAGAAGACGGTGTTCCGCACACGTTCGCAGAAGAAGGAGGCCGTTATCGTTACAGCTACTTAGACCGTGGGGACCCAGCACTCCTTGCCAGGCAGCGTGGTCCGTCTGGATGCGGGCGTTGAAGTTACCAAGGGCAATTAACTTGTCCTCTTTCGGCACAGTCGCCAGCAGAGAGTGCAGGTCCTCGTAAAATTTGCCCTTGCCGCATCAGAGCTCGTCATTGGACGAGCTTAGGCACTGATGATGAAGGTGAACTGGTCTCCACGAATAGGCTGGTGGAGGCTCATCAGGTGATCATTGATACCCTGCGGTAGACAGGGCAGACGTCCCACGATGTCGTTCCGGATAGCAAAAGCAACACCTACGTCGCCTCGCTCTGCCTTTGACTGGCCGCTTCAGAAGAAGGTGTAGCCGGCACCCACCTCACCCAGCTGACCCTGCTGAGATAATCGGGTGTCGCTGAGAGCAGCAAGGTCCACCTTGTAGCGCGCCAGTTCCCGAGCGACTAGCGCCGTCCTTCGTTCCGGCCGGTTGCTCCTAGGATTGTCAAAAAGGGAACGATCATTCCAGGCTGCTAGTGTGAGTGGACTCACCCGAGCAGCCTGGAGGGTATGGCGAAGGGGATGGGGACGGGGGATATTGTTGTTTGTTTGAGCTTTACGACCGGATATTTTGCGATCTGCGAGCCGCGGCCGGCTGCAGAAGACGTGAGACCCAGCATTTGATGAGAGCACCTTTTCTAACCCCTTCCTCCGCGAGGAGGCAAGCAGTGCTGTCCCTAAATAAGGCTGCCTAACTCCACTATGGGTTTCGGTTTTGTTTTAGTGGGCGAGCTACCCGACTTAGCCTGGGCCGCCTACAGGGTTGCTATCACCACCACCGTATGACGTTTTGAGAGGGGGGAGGTTGGAAGTTCGGAAGTCGGACATACCGGGTGTGGAGGCACACGCAACACCGGAGACCCTCACCTGGTTTAGCCCGCCGGTCGTGACGGTTGCCCGTGGTGTGGCCGCTGGGAAGAACCCAACTTTGGGGAGCCACAGGTGAGAGTTGGGTACCATGTAGAGGCGGCCACAGGAGAAATCACCACCTGTACGAGACAAATGGAGCGACCACATGCTATTTGTGTGGTGCTACCCCTAACTAGTACCCTTACACCCCTACAAGCATTAGCATACAATTTAACTTTCTACTAAGAGCACTCTCCGTCCGTTAAAATTATGCTGACGGTGGCTTCCATTGAGGTTCACAGTGTCCTTTAAAAAATAAGAATACGCATGCAGTTATTCTGTGGCTTCAAAATGATGAGTATCAGTGGATATATTGTGGTTTTCAGTTATTTAAGTAGCTTGTCCATAAGGGTAGAGTTTGCGTATGTACTTACCAAAACCTTCAAAATAAGCTATTTTTGGATAGTATGTATGGAAGTATTGGACAGATGAGCATTAGTTTTCATGCAGATGGCAGTGTGGGTCACATTTGGAGATCCACCGACACTATAAACCTCACTGTCAAAAAAATAAAGTCCAATATAAAAGCAAACGGCAAAAAGCTCGATCGATCAAAAACTTTTTATGTTAATTTATCTGCTTAAGACCCTAATTTTTCTTTGTTTTCTAACCACTTTTGTTGCTATATTAGCGTACCTGTGCGCCTCGCCCTTGTCCCTTCTGTTTCTAAATTATTTATAAGCTTAAATTCGACCGCAACAAATGTATTTTTCCGTAGGCTCATATTTTCAAGGACCCTTTGATGGTGCTCTAGTTGTTTTACCTTCAACTATATTCCCAAATTTCATGACACTTAAGGCCCATTAAAACGTACCGTCCTTACCGCTCTGTAGGGCACAAATACACACAGATTTACAAAGAAAACTTTTAAAACGCATTAAATTTCTGGTTTACTAAAAAGCATCCATCGTTTTGCAACATGCTTCAAGCGATAAAACCGGACCAACATTGATTTCCAATTGCAACAAGTTTTGTTTAAGCCAAACCCTTAAGGATAATTACTTGCATCTACAATAAAATAATCTCCGATGCGCAAACCATATCTACGAAATGTAGGAACCATAGAAAACTGTCAAATTATAAGTGCAAGGTAGATTTATGCTCCAATTCCTAAACAGGTTTTACCGATGAAACGATTCAGACACATATTCTGCCTGCAAAGAAGATAGTTTGATGAACACGCTAGGCAGCCGCCATCCCTCGGACGATAATCAGAAGATGGACCACACTTTTTGTTACTTCCCTCCAAGCCCCACCCTGACGGCCGTACGATTTGTTCTACTTAGCTGCATCTTTATCGTAGTTACACCACGATTTAAATGTGAAGGCCTCACAAGAATTTATCGAAAGCTAACCTATGCACGGGCACAGGTGCAATTTCATGCTGAGTAATTCTCTCGTACTCTCTCAGTGGTGGTGCACGGTTATCGGGGTGGAGCAGGTCGCTAGGCACGAGAGTTCACATGTTCCGGAGCAAAGCAGACACAAGTATGCACGTGCTCAGTGTGACCAAGGCTGCTATTTTGAGAATTGACATCTATCCGCTGTCCACGCCTGGCAGATTGGACCGCTCAAAACAGTCCTCTCTTCCATCTTAACAATATAAAGCCATTCTTTGTTCGTTTTTATTTTGTACAAATGTCTGGTCGAGCACAGGAGACGTGGCAAAACAGATGGGCCGCATCACGTGACGACTCCCACGGCGTGCCCGAAAAGTTGGGCCTAACAGCGGTGCCTGTAAAATCCGTCTTTAAATGAGCAGACTTGCGTGTGTGATATTTTGCTCGTGCGGCAGCTCGAATAATCAATATTAAGCCTGCAAGAACTTCTCACGCACGAACCGGCCAATCAATGGCAGCCACACCACGAGTCAGAAGTTTCTGGATCGCCTGTCACACCTTGGAACGCGATAGGCTGGAATATTCCAGAATTCCCCAATTCGCAAGTCATCGGGTCTGTGCCCACCTTGAGCTGAAGTAACGGCGAATCCCAGCGACAATGACGGTCGACATGTCATGCGGACTGGAGACAAATTCATGCGTCGTGCACGCAGACTGGTACATAAGTCTTGCTGATCACTGCACCCCTGTCACTCTACGGTGAAGACAGAGTACTACAAAGGCTACGTAAGTCCGTTATTGCAGCACACTCAAATTTGCTGACTGAGTGAACATGCCACGGCCAACATGGCGCCTGATTGCGTCAACGTTTAGCAATGGGCTGTGCCGTAACAATAATTATAGCAGATTTCACAGCGACAGCTCACTCTCACCTTTCCTCCCATCTGAGTCCCTTGTCAACACAGAGTCAAGAAGGATGGAGGCTGGAGAGGATGCATATGGTTGGCACGACGGAAATCCGCACTTAGGCCCGTCAACACAGCCCTTACTCAATGTCCAAACAATAAGGATTTGTCCTTTGGCCAACTTGTGAGAAACTCGGCGTTGCAGTTAGCTGGGTGGATAAATTGTCTTACGTTAGATTAAGCTTACGAATCGCTTTGGGGCCTCGTAGCTCTGTTAGCTGGAGCGTTGGCTGTATTAAAGCCTCCCCTTGCTGGTGTGGGTTCGAATCCCACCGAGGTCACCGAGTTTTTCACAAGTGGCTCAAAGGAATTATTCTAATCTTCCAAAATCCTCTACTAATAAGTATTTTGCATAAAATAAATGGTTGGAGGATGGCGGTTCGGATCCCGAAAAAGTTGGAGGGGCATAAAGGTCACAGTAAGAAGGAGCCTGGCTTTAAATCCACTAGTCGGCCAACCCTCACAAACAAGCATTGAGCTGAATGGGCGAGTCAAGTTATACCGTTAGCACGTCATGATAGGTTGAAGCACGTCAGATTATTCATAGTGAGGAGATGGCGCTAGGGTTCGAACTCACTCTCGTTCCTTGCCCATGCACCAACCGACACTCTGAGCCACTTATCCGCAATAAATGGTCCAGGTTACGTCAGGGCCACTGGGACATCACCTGCTTGAGAGCGCTATTAAGTTCATGTTAAGAAGGAGTTTATGGGGTAAATCATAGGCCTATTTAATCCCCCCAAATCCACCTGTTATTGCTTTCTCCAATGCTTTAATGTTTACCCACCACAATCTTTGCAGCCGATGAAAACATCAAGGAAGGCTAGCTGGTTGTTTTTCTCCTCCTCCTTCGTCGTAAATTGAATGTCCATGAAGGTTCCGTTGTGGTGTTCTTTGAATGCCAGCATCTAATCCTCTTCGATGACGACGAAGAAGTCGTCCACATACCGATGCCAGAATTTCGGTATGTGATTTCAGAAGACCAGTGAATCCAGCCGTTTGAGGATGGACCTAACTCTGATTTTTTTGATCGGTAAATCATTGCCGTGTCTTGCACCTGCTTAAAAGTTCTGCCTTCCAACGTGAAGTACGTTTTATCGTATTTGCTTTGTAAGGAGTACGTCGGCGGTTTCGACTGCCATATACTGAGGAGTGGAAGTAAAATAGATCTAACATGAAAATACAGCGAAATATCGTTTGACAGGAGACTTACCCTTCCAGGAATTGTGTTGAATAGTTGATGGACATGGTGTCTTAAAATCCGTGGTTAGAGGTTAAAGACGCTTAAACAACCAGTTTGCCAGTCTGTACTTTGGAGCGCCTATGAGTGATACGATGGGCCGGAGAAAAATCCCCTCTATGTTCACTTTCGGAGGATCAGAGGACCGGGCCAAGGCCGTCCCTTGAGCCCTCATTATGTGGCGGTCGATCGGAGATATTACCTCTGAATCATCCAGTGCCAGCAACGTCGAATTGATTTATCGTGTCAGCGCTTTAATGGCGTTTGGTTTCGCATTGGATGTCGGTGGAAAAAATTGGCCCTTTGTGATTCGTCAACATATGCTCAGATTCATCACCATCGACGAATGGGATCAGATGCTGGCATTCAAATAACATAGCAACAGTGGCTTCGTGGACATCCAGTTTACGATGGTGGCCGTGAAAAAACCACCAGCTAGTCTTACTTGATGTCCTCGTTTACCGCAACGATTTTCGTGCTCAAAAAGTAAAGTATTCAAGAAAGCGACAAATCCGAAACAAGTGCTGAGCTTCAGCAGTAACCACCCATTTCGGCACAGACGCAGTTGCGCCCGTACGCTATATTGACGTGTTGCGACCCACGGAAGTGAACCGGAAGACAAGGTTGCCGAATTGCAATATCTCAGACGGGTGCTCAGAGCAATTGGCTAGCTACGCAACTTTGTCGACAGTTGCATGCGCAACCAAGGTGAGAGACCGAACCGTACCAGCCCCAAATTGTGGCGAGCGCTACCGTACGAGAAGAATGTCTCGGAAATCGTTAGCCACGTTCCCACTCAACTTGGAGTTGTAGTTGCACATTAACCGGAAGCAAGTTTCGAGTGCCAAGTAATGAGGCCGAAAGACCCACTGCCACGGCAGGAACGTTCTTTAGTTGTTTGCTGAATCTGCTGCAGTTTTGGACAAAGCAAATACGTTGGAAAAACTGGATGACTACTCCACAACAGGATGGCCGAACATGTGGCAGCAGTGAGGACGAAGGACACTAAGCCTGAGGTTGCGGTTCATGTGACAACTACGTAAGCCGTGAACTGCTTGGGTCACGTTTCTCTAGCCAACAGTTAATTAATAAGCTCAATGACTTTGCGGCTCCATATTAGATGATGAGACGTTGCCTAGGCAGAGTACTGAGGCAGGCGAGGAGACGCAGGTGGCCAAAGGTTGAGGAAAACCTAACAATTAACGACGTGGATGTTGACTTACCCAAAATCATCGCGTCGTTTACGATCGCCACGGATAAATGCGGTGACGAGAACGAGCACGATAGTAGATTGGGACGAGTGAGTGGCATAACGTATGTGTGAGTGTTTATCAACCAATAAAGTCTTCAAGTTAAGTCATTTGAATTGACTGTTAAACATACTGCTTCCTACATTAACTCAGGATATTCCATTTGAGCTTTCAGCGCTTCTTAGTTGAAGCCAGTATTTAGTTATGTTCGCTCTTGTTTAAGTAATATCACCGACTGTTTTCATAAAGAGCGGTGGTCTCCTAAAATTCCTCATAGCCAATTATTTAGTCGGTGACGATATCTGATATTGAGACTGAATTATATCAACCATAAGTATACCCTTCTAAGATTATACTTAACATCATTTGCTGCATGTTGGTACATAATCACCCGTGGCGGTACCTTCAAATGTAATGTGTATACTTCGACCTGTTATCATTCAGTGTTCGTGGTGTCTCCACTGCGTTTAAATAGAGAACATCCCGAAGGCTTGGTACCTAACATGATTGTACTGAACCATCCTCAAGTGGAATTAGAATGCGGTTTTATTTTGTTTACTCTCGCAAAAGTGTGCAGGTTGTGTAGAAGTAGCACCAAAATTTCGTAAACTTTGAGGATAAACGTTCACGACTTACGTACCCCTGCATAAATCACACAGTAACGGCCCTTAATCCAACCGCTCCCCAGTCCACCTGATCCACCTACCGCCAGCACAGGGACCCGTAATGGCTCCTTCTCCGACCAGCTAAGAAACAAACTGTGACTCCGTGACCACTCTCATCACTGTTCCGATGGTCCGCCTAAACCAGGGCTCGGCAAGATTTTCAGACTACTAGGCCATTTCAGGAGGTCAAGAAGGCACACTAGGTCAGAAGAAACAAGGTGTCCAAGGAAACGTTTAGTATTCAAAAATACAGTACGATCAATGGGAAACATGATATTGCATGCTCTTAGAGACAGATACAATATCAGATTCTAATGATGAGGAGTTCAGCAACAGCATGTCATTAAGGCGATTGTCAGTGAGCTGAGAGCGCAGCTTGTTCTAACAAAACTTAATTTTGGAGAACAGCTGCTCACACGAATAAGTGCTGCCAAACATTGCGATCATACGCTTGGCACGGGCTAACAACATTTGAAACTGAGCATGTGGCAGCTGACGGTAGATGTCAATGAGAGTAGTACAAGAAGTAAACTTGGACAAGAGAACGTCCGAAGCCTGCAGCTCAATTAACTCCAATTGCACATCAGAGGGGAAGTCTTCATAGGGAAAGTCAAGAGGAGTGCTGACAATATTGGACTCTTGCGAATCAGAACGCACATCAGTGAAGCGCAAGGAGAATTCATTCCGCAGGGTTGAAAGCACACTGATCCATTCTTTGGTGTTAACGAGGGCTGCATCACACTGGGCGAGGTGCAGGAAATGGACATAGTAGCCCTTAAACAGCTGTTTCTCCCATAGAATCAGCTTTACTTCGAATGCTCACACGTGGACTTCCATGTTCGTGCTGAGTACATCACGTCTATTCGGGGTTGAAGACATGACGTTCGAGATCAACCTTCCGGAGACTGGTAGCTGCGCGTTGCTTCTGCTCTTTAGGCATAGTACTTGAGGTTACTGTGCGGAACTCGATGTATGTAATGTGACCATGAAATAAAAGTGCCTCGCACGTCACAGCACATGACAGTTCGACCGTCGTACTCCGACGATGTCCACCGTATGCTCCATGGAAGGGTGGAGCAGGGACGGTGACTTGCGCGTGAATTATATTAAGTGATAGTAGCCTTGCGCTGCAGCTACCACACTCTATCCTCCTCCCCCACCTGAGCCCGGTGTCAAGACATAGTCAAAAAGACCGGAGGCGGGAGAGGACGCAGGTGGCTGGCGCGGCCAGGTCCTCTAAGTCCTGTCCGCCCCTAGGCGTGTCACCACACCTCCCATGTTCGGCATTTGTTAGCGGAGCGCAACCCGAATAACGCATGTCGTGCCCTGATGTAGCCCCCTTGTTGGTCTAACGCATCTACCACGTGGCCCGTTTAGGGAGCACACACACGTGCGCACAACACACGCCTTGACCCCGGAAAGAGGTGAATGAAACCGAGACCAGAGAGTAAACTTGTTTACAACACAACATATATCATCCCTCCCCGGTCAGGCACTTCTGTTTCATACAAGCGCCTGACATCAGTTCTAAAAATAAACACGAGCCACAGCTTGAGCTGCAACCAGCGGTAATGAAGGGGAACAAAACCGCGACAATTCAATTAGGCCGGATCCAACAATAAATAACTAGGGGGGCGTAAGGCCGAAATGGAATACTAGCCAGGCCCTGTCTGGCCTAAAGGCCGGATTTTGCTGAACTCCGGCCTAAACAGTCGTGCCAACTGGTAAAAAATTGCACTTAAGTGAGAACTCTCTCCATTTATTTCATTTCGCTAGACAACGGCATGGTATTCACGCCTTGCAAATCCCCGTGTCCAGGTCGATTTTTCGGAAGAAATGCTTCCTTTTTCATTGAATCTCTTCTGCAAGTGGGTTTGCATTTTAAACTTGGGCCCGGTATATATAAGAATGCTCCAGAGAAGTCGATAGAGAATTTTACTTCAAGTGAATCATAAATAATGCTTTTGACAGTACAAAAAAACTTGAAAGTGACAATTTATTCAAGGTTTTTATTTCCAAAAATTGCAGCAAGTTAAAATAGTGCGGAGCAAGCACCGTACATCATTTCTATTTATCAGTGTCTTTTCTTGTGACATTTACGTGAATTAGAGTGCAAAAGCATACACATTGTTTCTGCGGTGTGCAACCAAATTGACGAATTTCGTCCTAAATCAGCAATAAGACCAAAAAGATGTATTGCCTGTGCGATTGGTTTCAGAGAAAATCAGACGGTAGGAAAATTCGAGAGATACTAACCTATCCAATCGTAGAAAAGCACTGAAGAAGAAAAGAAGAGCAGAACAAAAACAAAAACTAGGCCTTAGCAGCCGGTCGTTTAGGCAGGCGAGAATCCAAGAACTTGCTAAATTCATCATCGTGGAAGGCGGTCTTCGTGATGTAGGGTTTCTGGTTCATGAACTGACCGTACTGCTGCACCTTAGGCCAATGAGGGCCGACGGCCTTCTCGCCTGCCCCGGGAGTCCTTGTCCACCTCCGACAGTCGGCTTATCATGAAGTCCCAGGCGTGCAGGAAAGGAAAGAGAGCCAGGTCAGCCAGACTCAATGCTTCACCTTTCAAAAGGCAAAGAAAGCGGGGACCATGTCTGCTGGTTCGTACTTCTTCTTAGAAATATCACAAACCATCTACGTGGTTAGGTAGGAACATGAAAATTTAGTAGTCCTAGAAATTCCGAAAAAATAGGAGAAACACCGAGGCATTAGAGTGCGTGTTTGATCAGGCATGGAGTGCAAAATTTGTCGAATATGCAAATTTTTAAATTGACAATTTTGAGATTAAGTTGCCTCATCAAACGTCCTCCTGAGCAATGGAACAGAATATAACCATAAACGAGAGCTGGTAAGGATCTAAAATGCATGACCGCGTCTTAAGTAGTGTGTACCCGACTACTAATATGGGAGTAATTGTTAGGGTTGAGTTTATTTTTAAAGTTTGAGTTAGTTATAGGGGTTAGAAGTAGTTTATACTTTGCTAGGAAACACCGTTTGTTGAATTGCTCGCTGCTTAATGAAATAACGTGGAGTACTCAAACGATCTTCTGCTTATTTACTGCCTTTCCTTATTTCCTTCTGCATCCTCGTACATATTTTCATCCAACCCATAAGAACACTAATTACCACTAGTTCCACGCCGACAAGATATGCCACATAATCTGTGGCCTGGTCAAACAGTACGGGGTTTGTGTTATTGCCCGGCCCCTATGCAGATGGCGCACACCTTTTGGATATGGAACCTTTTTAGTTGCAGTCTTCAGATGGAACTGTCCTGCCGGACGTCATCCTGGGCAAAAGGATTGAAGGTAGCAATAAACGAAACCCCTTGAGAAGCAGTAAGATTTGTAAGCGGGATGATACTGTCGTCAAACGGCGTTGTTTAGGCTCCTAACGAACGTGGTGAATGTGAGTCATTATGCGGTGCCTAGTAGCACTGGAGACCTAATGAAACCTACCACCATTTACATAACTGCGTGGCGCATCATTATTTCACAAAACCGGGCTGATCGGGATCTCACCGGCGTGAGGTATGTCAGACGCCACGTTAAGAAACGGCTGATGAGCCTATCATTCATTCCTTAGGGGGTTGAATAACCACTTATTGGCGGCCTTCAAAGCCGTAACGGTTGGCTGACTGTGATATATTCAAGTGTGTTAGATTAATTACAGTGAAGTATTTGCAGTTATGCCGTGGGGATAGATCCTTAGAGTCGAGCTCATTCCCTGCCACTCATCGATCGGTTTTCCGAGATTGTCAGCTGTTTGGTTGAACTAATTACGCAGAGTACGCGTATTATTAGCTCAGTCATCGCACCGTTACGTGCGACAGTTCCACACACCAGTGGGGTATTGACCCAACGCCATGCGCATACTGAACGCTGAGCGTCTCGCATCTACATTTACGTGCGCACCCGTGGCTGTCTGGCCTTCGACATTCCTGGCTGTCCACACTCGCCAGTCATCTTCAAGGCTGACGCACACCTGACCCCCGCTGGATGCGTGCGGTCTCAGCGTTGGGAAGTCGCAGACGCGGCGACCGGACGTGCTCTCGTCCGGCAGCCAACTTCCTCCAAACCCTTCTGTGAGAGTTCTGTACAGAAGAAACTATCCTCCCACGTGGTATCCCACTTCTCCGTCTACGGAATCGAGCCAGAAGGTAGTAGCGGTCTTAGAGCTTCCCTTATCAACTTAACCTGCTGCGACAGATGCAACGAAAGTCTGCTACCACTTGAAGCAAATTCACGTGCAATTCATCGTCTTTGCGCTACCCTACTATGGATTACTCTGTAGACCTCATCGAAGTCGGCGGCTAAACTCACGTGTGCTACAGTATCTGTGGGCTCATGTGGACATTACGGGGCTTGTGCTATGAAACGCGGTTCAGGACCCATTAAAGACATAGCAGTTGTAAATGGACGTACCCATTAGGTAGGGACCTTTAATTGTGTCGTCAAGATTTGATAGAGCGGCTTTGAGAGCATCCGCATCAGCTTTGGTTACATCCGGCGAAAAGCAGAGTTTGTGGCGGGGGAGAGCAATCTGAATTGCAGAAAAGCTAATCGGCTATATTATCAGCATGCAGGCACAGTTTAAAGTAACTGCGAGATTGCAACGGTGACTGTTGAGCGTTAGATTATTTAACTCGGAGGCTCGCCGTTGGAGATCGGTGGGTTCGAATATGCGTGGCTGATGAGGTCTAATGAACAAGACATGGCCATTCCAGTCCGCCTTGTCGTTGCTCATCCTGCTAGCCACTGTGCGACTGCTGGCGGGGACCGAGAGTGAACCCCAAGGCAGAACGGAACGAGTGAATTCCGTAAGCAGTTGATGAGTGTTCATAAACGAATGGGTTATCTTTGCCGGTTATACACGTGACATTCCTCAATTTGATGCGAAGTTCCTTTCAGTTCAACGTCCAGAATTTAATCAGGATACTGATGCCAAGCCTCCCTGAAAGCAATCCAAAGTGGATGCAAGTTTAAGGTCCCCCCGCCCCGCTACGAGGTCATACACCTGAATGCCTAATTAAATGTGTGACGTTTTGAATGTGGCTCCCCTGACAGTCACACAATAACAGAAAGTGCGTTCATTATTTACCTTCGTATGCTAAATGCCTTCGGATTTCTCACTAGCCCAACCGATAGTTATTAGGTTAGTTATGAGCCATCTGTTGTTATGGTAATGCAATTCAGATATACTAGATTTCTCAGACATGCCATTACTGGCAACGAAACGCGTTAAGTGAGAACTGCGCTGAAACAAAGCTGCTCATTTTTCTGGGTATTAAAGCAAATCATGCGTGTTTGCGTTTGGTTTTCTCGGAAATTATTGGCCAATTTGACGTTTCTCCGTTGATATGAATATTTGGACCGAAATTTATCAGCTACAGCGAGATAACCGCGTAATGTTAATGAAAATACCAAAAGGCCACCAGTAATTTATATTGGGGTTACACGGAAAACCATACTTGCAGCTACTACCCGGGCTGTTTATCGTGTAACGCCAATAGACCTGATTTTCGTTAAGGATTGAAGTTTTCCGTATATATTACTCTCAGCACTATCTTTATTTTTGTTGCTGTTGTTGAAAAGGATGATGAGACTGTCATTTCTGCTAATAACCCTACTTTTTCTGATGAAAATACTCCTAATAATGATGATACTACTGACGATGCTGACATAAAAGACGATGGGAAGTCATTTAAAATTATGCAGTGATAATCAGTGGAGGAATATGTTGACAAGTTTTGTTGGGCAGAGTTCATGAAGACTCACTCTTTCTCTGCAGCACAGGATAGTCAGTAGACTTACAGAAGACGCCAAATTCAGTGCACTCTTGAAGCCCTCTTCGCCACAGACGCTCAAAAGAGAAGACTCGGCACCCTTCAGTTGATCGACGTACTTCATGATGACATCAGACTCAGCCATTGTTGCGCCTCGATAGAGCAAAAGTGGCACCTTCCCCAGCGGATGCATTTTGAGATACCAGCTGGGCTTGGAGCTGAGGTCGATTAATACGCGATCGTACCTGCGAGGAAATAATACTACTAACAGCGGCAAAGCATCAAAAACACTGTTAGTGGCTTTCGACGCCAGGATTCCAAGGGATCATCGTCCACACAAAGAGCAAGTATAATGATTGTAAGGAAAATCTGAAAGTGTTAGGATAAAAAGACACAGGGATACAATCATTTACCAGGAAGACTTCTTGAGAAGGCGTAGCTTTGACGGATAAGAATATGGAAACTATGGCCTTTTAAACGGGCATACGAATGACTTCGCCACTCCCCAAGGTGGGCATGTGCATACTTCCCGGGAGACTAAATATTCAAGTGTCCAAGCCTTAACTCTAGTCCTAAAGTCAGCCTAAAGTGTAGACTTAATCGTTTCCTTAACCTCAACGTGAAACTTAACTCCAAACGTAGTTTTGCCTGCCGAGTATTTCATATTCCTGGGCCCTGTTTAGGGGGCCGAATAAGTCATTCTTATTGGGAATACCATTGACGCAGCTGAGGTCGACTAATACGCGATCATACCTGTGAGGAAATAATACTACTTTTAAAGATAAAGCAACTTCTTCACATTATGCAAAACAATGGGTATTGACTTTTAACATAGGAGTGCGAAAGAAGGAACCTTCAAAAACGAATTGGAACCCGTTAGTATGTGGAGCCTGAAGGGACTTTTATAAAACAATGTATGCTTGTAATCATTTTCTGGATCTCAGAGAAGAATTTTAGACGAGGACCTCGATTTAATTGGTTACAATATGGTAAAGAGGCCCCTCTACGGGACGCAGGCAAAAGAATGTTCCGCCCTTAGGCCTAAACCTAACGTAAACCTAACGCAAATACCAACCCTCACGTAAACTTGACCATATCCTAATTATAAACGTTATCCTAGTTTCCCGTGTAGTTTGACACAATGGCACAATGGCACTGCCTATTTTTTGTTCTGGTTAGGGGGGAGGCACGTTAATTATTCTTACCTACAGTATCAGTGACGTAGCCAAGTTGAAATTATACCTGACAAGAAAACTTACAAAACTTACAAATCGCACACTTCCTGTAACTGTGAAGGAGGATGACAGTCATCAGCTGCTCAATGTTCAGGTATGACGACCAATTTTAAGTGTACATTCTACTGCAGGATAAATGAATAGTACGGCAGCCTTGCAAGTTTACTGAGCCTGTGGTTGTCAGGCCAGAATTGCTGGCGGAACTAAAAGTTAATATTTAATTACTTTAAAACAGTTAATTAGTTTATTTAAGTAGACATGCTATACTTAGATAAAAATCTGTTTATTATGTGAAGTTTGCTTTGAGTTTGTAGTTTTAGCGCTACTCCAAGGGGTATAAGTCAGTTAATGGGCTAGGGTTATCTGATGGGGCAGTGATTATGGTTGGAGGTAAGGACCAAAGCTATGGAATAAATATTTATGTTAAGAGTTCGGATTATAGCTAAGATGTTGGAGATATAGCTTAGGGTTTGATCCTAGAGTTCGAGTTAAGTGTTTATGAGTATAATTAGCATTAGGACTACCGGTATGCCTCAGGATTACCACCTTGGGTTAGAGCTTAGTTTTTGGACAAGCACTTAGTATTTTTAGCAATCTGTTGGCCACCAAATTCAAACGAGTACTTTATGCTTCCGTGTTTTCAGTCTACTTACACATCACCATTTGATTCACGTGCTCTTCTTAGTATGCTTTTTGGTGTATTTAAACATCTCTATGAGTTAAATCGCTGTGTTTACACTTTCCATCTCGCAACCCTTTGTCTACCGCCACCTGCTAGTCCACCCGTAAAACCCCTTCCAGGGAACCTACCCCTACTGTCGTATTTCCGGGAACCTTGGTTTGGGTTGTCTCGTTGAACATAAATATCAGATCCTTACCGAGCGCGGTTCTGTCAACATGACTGGAGAATGACGATGCATATTCATTGTGTCGTAAAAGACTCTTCACCATTGCCTTAATTTATTGGGCAAGTACGGAGCTTCGGGTTAGCCGGCAGTTGGTGGGAATCACCATATCCTCATTAGAAATTATTTTTAAACGCGCCATCATTGTATGTTGCCACCAATTTGAAGAAAATATCAGCGCAGTCATCATCGATGAAGGTGAGCCATTGATTGCCGTAGGCAGGCAGTCGCATAGCGACTGCATTCCAATTAATTAATTAATTAATCGTATCCGATTCTGTCTCTGATGATGGATTCGAGTTGGAATCCGAAACGTCAGGCGAATAAAGCTCTTGTCCCAGCGATCGCATCTACCTCTGATCAAAATCTCAGCAGCCTGCACACCCTTTTCAGTCCAGAAATCCAAGTGCTTTTGACAAAGTATGAAATGCAGACCTATTCACTTAGTAATGACATATTGGTTCATTTATTAGGAAGCTGTCACATATGCTGATCTAGTTTGGTGTAGTTCAAAGGTTGTACAGTGTTTTCATGTAGTGATCGCGGTAGACGCCACAGATATTACCTGTAGGATGAAATGTGAGGGATCTTTAAAACGAATGCCTTAATCTGAATGTTCCCGCTAGTAACTCAGCTGTGTAGACGGAGAAGGGTGGATTTGATCCTGGACTGTTCAAAAACAACATAATAAATACGGACCAAATTGATTCACCAACGAATAGGCTAGATCTTCAGTCAAGTTGGTCAGTAACGTGCCTACAAACAAGAAGCTTCTAATTATGTCCAGTCTATCTTGGAATCCCTACCAGCGAGGAATGTTCGCAAATGAACGTTTTGAACAGAGAAAAATACGGCAAATAGAGAATGCTTTCTTACGGTATTCCATGGTAGTCAAGTGTGTATCGTACGCGCTGACAGTAGGGACAAAATTGCATGTCATACAAAGTCAACCTTTCCGGATCCACAGGGGGCTCAAGATCACCTGGAATGAGAGACCGGCAAATAAGGGGAGATGGTCCAGGCATCTAACATGCTGCTGCATCGACAGTAGACGTGCTTTCTCATGCACTGTTAACCGAAATTCTGAAATGTGTTTTTGATGATATAGGGTCACTTTAGTAGAGGTATACTACGAATTATCGTACAGCATAATCCCAAACTACATCAGTCACGTCAGAACGCTGGCTTATGAGCCGACTTCCTTCCGTTCACCTTTAAAAAACGCTGTAAAAAGAGGTACTTAAATAGCATGCCATTGATTAAAATAAATTTAATGCAGTCAAACATTCTCTGTCGTTAACTTGTATAAAAACATACCGTTTTGACTAATTTGGTAGCAAATTAAATCTTTCTTAATTCTTTTATTAAAAAACGTTATTCGTCAATGCTAAAAAGATATTTTGTCGAAAACTTTTGTACCCAATCTGCTTTTACGTATGCCTTAAGGATAACAACTGCACGTTTTATATTACCCCATAAGGAAAATCATATATTTCTCTACATTCCTAAGAAGAAGTCATACAAAACTCATAAAAAGTTTAAAAATGCTTGTGGACTAACCTTAAAAGTGGAAGGATTCGATGCTCTATAAATGGACATTTTACGGTCTCACAAAATCTCGTAATAAGAAATGTGATAACCTAATGATACCGTTTCTTCAACTACAATACTATAAGAAGATATAAGTTTTTGCTCAATGGGTATAAAAAAGAATAGTTTAACGCATGTTTTCCACAAAGCATATTTGAATGAATAAGGGCATTGAAAATAAATGGAAAATTAAGTATCAGTAGTCGTTTTTAGGGCGTATTTCTGAAAGCAACCGCAAAGAGGGACACCGTGACGTGAATGCTGTAACAAAAATTCTAAAGTAATATTTTCTTATTAAAAACAATTTTCAGACTTTCGGCTAACATTATTCTAGATGGCACAGGCTTGAGAGTTTAACTTCCACTCAAATATCGTAGAGGTGACAACAAATGGTACATCCAAAAGATATGATTTTGCGGATACGTTTTGCATCCGCACCATTGAAGATTTCGGGGTTGATGTTTGTTTACACTACGGCCAACCGGACAGGTAAAAAAAAGACAGCACTGGTAACACAAATCCAGTCATGAAGGCATTTATCGTGTTAACTTTATGGTAGCTAGAACGTTCAATGAACCTGCCAAAATATCCATAGGTGATTTGCCCTCTGGGTTCCGATTTGTGAGTTGTACTGTGGCTAAAATAATTAGTACCGCTAACCGGAAAATCCTTTTATCTGGAATCTTTACAAGGAGATGATTCAGGTGTCGAAGGCAACTTAAAATCTCTAAAACCCTAATAGCATGCATAAATAGCACTGATATACGTAAATCTCGACATTCCGAGATAGGACATAGCCTCTGCTCATTGGTTAATCTATAATAAGATTCCGTGCTGTGATTGGTTGACATGATAGTGTGTCTAGAGTGGGCGCGGGAAGTGGCCATCACACTTTTATTTGTCGCGGCTTGCGTACGCACGTGGTTGACCGAAATTCTGCCTGCTCTTCTGGCGTTCCGTATGTATTCGTTTTTAATGGGGGTTTACGTATGAAGTATCCGACCCCTTTTCGTCTATTTCGACAAATATCGACATTTCGATATTTTCTATATATCGGCAGAGAGGACAAATTCGATATACAGTGGACATAGGTATCTCGACATGTTGATATCCGGACGATATACGCCTGATATGAATTGCTATTAGGGAACGGTGGGCAGGTTTTCTGAAGGTTGGAGCATAACAAAACTCAGCCTTTGCTTATGCATTTCAACTGGATACATTTCAGTAAAGGACATAAAGAGAAGTTCATTCACGCCATTGGTCAGTTAAGTTACTTGTGCAGTCAATGCACAGACTATTGGACTACAGTAAATCGCATGGTTGGTATGACAAGTCTGCTGGAGCTTAACTGAGATCAAGGCATGGAGTAGTTACGGAAAATAATGTTCGAGGACAAGCTATAGAGAGATACAGCAGGCAGCATATGCAAAAGTGTTCTGCCGAGAGTAGAATAATGAACTACATGTGCAACACGAATTCTAAGGATGTCTTTTGAAATCGGCAACAGAGATCTCCCAATGCTTACCTTCTTTCAAATGATACATTGTGTCTGATTGCATTCTCAGGCAAAACGCGTATGCAGAACGTGAACCTGTACGTCATGTAAGTGACTTTAACCTTGTTTTTACAAAAAGGCCAATGGAGTGCATATTGGCTACTGAAACTGTCCGCTGATTGATTATATTTTCTGAACGGCCAATTAGAACCTTCCTTGTACACAGTTATCGTTGCGGAAGTGCCGGCTGATTGGTAGATTTAGCGCACTTTTTGCTTTTGCTTACCTATTAAAATGGATTAGATGATACGACCCGATAGGAAAACTACTTCGCGCGTTCAATTTTTCTTTTGGAAAACGCAATACCATTGTAGATGAAGAGTTACTTGGCATACCTAGTCACGAACGCTGATTCTTAAATTATGATATTTTGGCACGCGTAAATGCATGGGCATGTGTTTTACTACTGGTGTACAAGTGAGTGGAGATCCACATCGCAACCATTTGGTCACTCTTGGTTTGTTGATGCGCACGAATTTAAATTGCATGACTTCAGATTGCGAGGAAAACTGCAGTATACTGAAGGCCCGACCCTACCGCAGCTTACAAGCTATTTAATACTTCGGCTTCGCACTGCCTAGACATTTAGCCTTTATCTGCGTCTCTACTAAACCATATAAACACCATAGTCAGCTCTCGGTAATAGTCCTTGCCCAGGCGGACTAACCAGCTAAGTGAGTTTAGCATGCGTTTTTGAGATCCATTAAGCCCTAACATCTTCCCTACCTTCACACTCCACCACAACCAAAACATCCACACAGAGAGCGTGCAAATGTATCCCGTATGCGCCTAGGTTACTTAAAGTCGTCTTTCGATTAAAGAAAATTTGTGATGATTAGTGCTGTTTTGCAGTCACCTGGGGTGACTAGGTAGCACAGTTTAGGGGTGAAATTACTAAACCTCTGACGACTGATGCAGCTAGAATGGTGAGCTAAAAATCACAGAGAAAGCACGCCGTCTGTAAGCAGACCACGGTTTTCGTACATAAATTTTACAGATGCATATTGCCGGCAAAGACGAGGGCTGTGCAGTGGCTGGTGGGCTGGAGAGTTAGCCTCAAGACGGAACGGGACGAGTGAATTCCGTAAGCGATCGGTGAGCATCCATCCTCATCCGAAACAATAACCACACGGTAGTCAACGCTGACACCATTCTTGTGTCTCCAAACTATCAGCGTGAATCTGCCCAACAGGACGTGTGAAAGGTAAATAGGCTGACTGCATAGTGTACATTGCGACCCTTAGAGAAACCAGTTTCTGCATTGCCATTGCACGCCACTTCGAATTATGTTTATTAATTCACAGGCGTGTAAGAATTGAAGTAGAATGGGTGAGTTCATTGACAAAAGACTGCATAATGAATGGAGTATGATTGATTGATGATGGTAAAAAGGCCTTGTCTTTGTCAGAAGCACCTTGTCAACCAGTATCATGTTTTGCTGTCCTCCTATTTTCAACGTCAGGCGGCTTCTTGCATGTCCATACGAGCGGAACCCCATTATGTAAGCTTTTAAGGTCCATATTTAAATTGCATGATTTCAGATTGCGAGGAAAGCTGGCCTGACCCTAACGCAGCTCAATTACTGCATTGAGACAAGCAACCAGAATCCGTAAACAGCCCCAAACTTTTCAAGATAAAAAATAATGTAGAGCACCTGTTCACTATATATTAGTATGCTTTCTGTTTCCCCCTGTCCGTCTCGAGAATATCCACTTCAGGGTGGATAAAGTGCACTTTATGCTGTTGTTACCATCTAGACCGCACCACATGGCCATGAAAGCGTACGTTCAAGGTGACGGTCAGAGCTCGTATCTGCGGATCGGCGGTACCCTGGCCAATGATCTTACTTCATGCCATATACTCCACCATTTTTTACAAGACTTTTCCTTGTGCTGCCTTCTGTGCTCGGTACACATTCTGGCTACAACCAGAATTGCCTTTTTCGTATAGCAACGTGTGAACGTGAACGTTTACTTCCTATTAGTGACATGGTGGTCGGGTCAGAACCCGTCGGAGAAAAACTGCCTTATAACGGTGTTGAAACGGTCTAGCGGGCTCATCAACTACTGGGCAGACACAAACACGTTGTAGCCAACATTCAATGGTCATTTTATCTGCCTTTAAACTAATTACCATAAACGCACCTTTCTGGCATTTATTAATGAAGGCTAATGTGCTGAGAATGAAAACGGAAGCTTTGGAGATTCCTACTTTCAGCCAATTTTCAGCATGATCCATTCCGTAAAAGGATTTGCGGTCGATATAGGAGAAATAGCATTCTTACTATTGCATCGGATAAATCTTTTTTTCAATTTGTTTGCCAGTGAACGCGCCACCTAGCTAAAAACATTATTGTGGATGCTTACGTTTGGTGAAGTCAAGAGATCCCCCATGGCATTACTCAAACACAAACATAAACAATACAATTTCATTGTATCCTCGTCAGATCTTGTGGAGAAAAAGGGAGTCAAACATTGAACACTTACTTGCACCCCATCTTTCATATTATCTCGATTTTCGTTGGATAATTAATCCAGCTGCATATAAACACAATTTATTTTGTTTCACTAATCAAAGTAATGTGCATGGCCAAACCTTATGACCTCTTCATTTCTGGTTTACTCGTTTAGCACGAACTTTTCCCTTTTTTGTATTACCATTTTTATTAAAACCAGCATTTGTGAAGAATGTTATGGTACCCTCAATGTATGTTTTGTGTTCTTATTTCGCCGATCTTGGACAATTATTAATGAGACTTTTTGGGTCGATTGTGTGTGTTGCTTTGCGATGTTTCGTTATTTGGTGCACATGAGTAACAGTACGAATTGCTATCTTTGTGGTTTTAGCCTAACCACGCTCTGGTGCGTGAGTTTTGTTTGCGCGTGATTGACCCTGTCTGCACTCACAATGCTTCCGAGTAACCAAAAGAGCCTTCGAGCTGCAAAAGCTGTCAATAAAAACCTTAATCGGAATGGCATGTTCATGGATCGAAACAGCAGGTGGCTGAGACGCAACGACTGAGATGAATTTTTTCTCAAAATTTCCCCCCGAAACCAAGTTTGCTTCTGCAGATTGTCGCTAAAAGTCAAATAAATGCAATGCCACCTTGCAACTGTACAACGAAACAATTATTTAGCAATAAATCTTCAATAAACTTGACTTCAAATTAATCCAAATTATGCTTTAAGAAGCTCTTGAGTGTTCTCCAAAGTACGCACTAACAATCAGGAATCTTCCGCTTAACCGGACGGTTTGAAGTGTGTTACTTCGTCCAGAGGCCAATTTACCTCTTATTATCATCATATTGATGCCATTAAGATAATAGTAGCGCTATCTCTGAAATTATTTTGTTGACATCAGTAACTAAAAGGCAAGCAATGTTGATTGGAAATAAGGTTGTTATAGTTAATGCTTCTACTTAGAATACAAAGCGAGTTCTTTATGGTGCGTATGCCAAATCTGGCTTTAGATGAAAGCAGGATTATATATCTGGTCACTTAAATACTTCCAACGAACTTTAAAAACACCAGTTCCAGGACACGGGCGGAGAGGCGTCGCGACAGGTAGTTCAGAGCGAAGGGTATGAACAACATCAGTCATAAATCGATCACAAAATCGTTTGATCGATGTGAACTGTCAATGTGGAATGATATCATCGGAGACGTGTAAAAATGCGCGTTTTTTAAGCAAGGCAGGCAAAATTAGAGGCTAGCAATAAAGAATAAGAAGGAAAAAGCAGGCATTCACCAATATCTAGAGAAGGGTTTGAGATGTGCGATACGAAGGCAAACGACTAATGCAATAAACAAGTTTATAAATCCCCACGAAATAAAGGATCAATATTGACGGAGAACGTGACAATTTTAGACTTGCGTAATCCTCGTTGGTAAGAATGGCCAAGGATTCAGGAATGGGAGAGTGTCACAGTCAAATCAAACATTGAACTGCTAGTTCGTGTTCCATGCCACCCCTCGTAAAACCAAATGTAAAAAGATGATAAAAAAGTTTATTTTAGTCTTCATATGTATGTTAATTTCCATTATTTTTTTCGTAAATCGAAGATGGCAAAATACACAAGCAGAAACTGCTAAATTTTTTCGATTTGTTAGTGGGCGTTTAGGTCACGTGACTGATGTAAAAATACACGGCACCTACTGAAAATGGGTCATGGTCGCTTTTAGTTCATCGAAAATGCAGACATAGAGCCGTTTCAGCTTCGTAGTAAACGAAAGGTTTGCATTCTTTTTGGTATTGGTGCTCATTTTACATACCTGGGTGATGTTAACAATTAAATACAGTTAACATAAAATTCGATTTTGTCAGCTGTGAATGTGAACCCGGCTTATTTTGTTACGGAAGACGAACAAATCGTCTGGAAATTTGAATGCAGGAAACTGCATGCTGGGGTTTATTTGCCGGATTATCTTGCTAGTGTTTTAATGTTTACGTAAGCCACATTGACCTCCATTAGTATAGTGTGCACATCTTACCAAACAAACATAAGAATAAATACTTCCACGCACATCGTAAATTGTGAAACCTTATTTTCATGACAAACGAAAACTGGCAGAACTGAGCTTGGGGATCCAACAGACACTGCAGGCCCGGTCATCCAGTAGGGCGAAAAATTCCACCATTGCCCTTATTGGAAATGGTAATGTATCTATAATACTAACTGCTGTCTGGCTGCTGGCGGAACTCGAGAGTGAGCCCCAAGGCAGAGCGGGACAGTTGAACTCCGTTAGAGATCGGTGAGTGTTCATCCCGGAATGATTACATTCCTAATCTCAACCGACAAGAAAACGAGCCCATAGATCAGGGGAGAGAGCGTTTGACTTCTGACCAACAGGTCACGGGTTCTAGGCTCGGGTGGTCCACCACCTGGGGTCGAGTATGGCTGGCTGCTGACGGCTAATGAGTCAGAAACGGTCACTCCAGTCTGTCTATGCTACTAGCCGCTGCGTGACTACTGGCGGGGGTGGAGAATGAGCCGCAAGGCATAAAAGAGACAACTATGCCTCCTCACTGATCGATGATCAACTGATCGATGATCAAGTGATTGATTATCAACTGATCGATTATCAACAAATCAACGCTCTTCGAATAGAGCCAAGGAATTGTTGTCTTGCCGGTTTAGATCGGGCTATTTGTTTTCATTCGTGGATGAACGCTCAGCGATCGCTTATTGAACTCACTCGTCCCGTTCTCCCGTGAGGCTCCTCCTCGACCCCCGCTAGCAAAGACAAGAAAGACTGGAATTACCATTTCTGGCTAATTAGCCTTCATCAGCCAGGCATAACCAACCCCAGGTTATGCGAAACCAGAGACTCCAAAGCTCTTTGCCACTGTGCTATGAGCTCCCGATTGAAATCTACAAGACAAAAAACTCTGTAGAGACTTTTAGAAGATGAATCCATCATTCCTCATATGTAAGGCGAATACAATCCCCTAGCTTATATGTGCCCGTAAAAGTAAGAAGAAAATATCTAGTCAATAAAATGTAACTTATTGTCGAATTCTTCATAAGTTGTGTCGATTTCACCGGGAGAATTTTTAACCTTCTTAAACAAAATGCTTTGTTTTGACAGTATAATACTCCCCTCCTAAGTGAAAGGAGTTCAAAATGTAGTGTGAGGAAAACGTAGAAGTGTTAGGCATAACCTACAAGATGGTAACAATCAGGGAAATGAACACTTCGACCACTGCGCGTGAATTTAGTGGGGAAGCCGCAGATGTGAGCCGAGGCTGGAGAATCGCACGAGGCAATGTATCGGACGGAGAAGGCAGTGCTGTTGTGGCGGTTGAAAAAGGCTTGAATAAGCGGTCGACTGATACTACCTCATTGCGATCGCCACGGATGATTTTCAATTGCTTGTCTGTGCGTGATTGAACTCGAAATGGTCTGTCGAAGGCTTGTTGTAGTGGCTTACAAATACCATCTAGGCAGACAAACACAAAAGAACGTTAGCAAGATAGGGTCGATGTATGACTTACTTACCGGAGCGCGTGGAGGTATCGCTTGGAGGTTAGCCATTGCTTGGTGTAATCTTTGGACATAGTAGGATCCATGTCAGCTAAGCTTTCACTCTACCTAAAAAAATCCCTGGGAATCCAAAGTGTAGTGCCGTAAACAAGTTCGCCAGAGGAACACTCCAAGTCGGGTTTGAGGGCAGTACGGATTACGAACATAACCAAGAGCAGCTGCTCGCTCCAGTGAGAGGGGTCGCCATATATCCGGAGCGAGGCTTTGAGCTGACGGTGAAAACTGTCGCCTAAACCATTGGATGAGGGATGGTAGGCCGTCGTGCGTATGCGAGGACATCCGAAGAGGTTCTTATAGGCAGTAAAAAGTCTAGATTCAAATTGTTGGCCACGATTGGTTGTGATAGTTGAGGGAACACCATAATGGGAGATCCAGTGTTCCAGAAACGCCTAAGCGATATTATCCGCAGTTATCTTTGAAAGTGGAGTTGCGATGGGACACCGCATATATCAGTCAATTGCAGACAGCAAGTAAATACAGCCAGGGGACGTTGGTAAATGCACATGTGCTATGCGTGCTTACTGTGCAAGAAAATTGTCAATTGGGGTTTTGTTATGCCATGCGATTTTGGTTTTCTGACAGGCCAAGCATGCATTATTCCATTGGTGGATATCGGTATTCATACTGGGCCATACAAAACGCCCGCTGGCCAGACGTGGGATAGCCCGGATGAGCGGGATTTTGCAACACGGTAAAAGCATCTCGTTTCACCTCGCTTGGTACTACAGGTTTAGAGGAACCGTGCTGCAGGTAGTTAATATAGGAGTGGTCTTGATCTGAAGACTAGTGTGTTCAAGGTGTTCAGTAAAATTCGGCAGATGTTGCAGTTCCGACATGTGCTCCAACTGCATGGAAGGGTGGGTAATAACGCCTAATACCGAAAGACAGCCAGCCACGTGATTAGAAAGGCCTTTTAAAAATGAAATATATGTAGTGTATGGAGAAATAAAATGGAGATGGTGTGCCTCTGGGGGTGAATACTTGTCAAAGGGAGTATAAAAGGCATATGTATGCGGTTTGTGGTCCATATAAATACATAAAGCGCTGGCTTCAACATAGTTACAAACACATTTAATGACTACAGAAATAGCGAGGAGTTCTCTGCCAAAAGTGCTATAACAAGTTTGTGAGGGTCTTGATTTGGCAGAGAACGGTTGGATGCCCGTGGGGTGTCTTTTACTGAAGGGCTGCAGGAATAGAGGGCAATGGTATACGCAAGGGTCTCTTTGACACGCCGAAAAGCATCCACTGTTGTGTCAGGAAATGAAAACGCGTGGTTGCTTCCGTGTAAAAGATTGGTGAGAGGTAACATCAATTGAGTTCAGTGAGGGTTGAAGCGATGAAAAAAGTCGACAATGCCTATAAAACGGTGCAATTGTCGGAAAGGAGGTGGAGTAGGGAACACGCAAATAGCTGGGACGTGGGCGTCTATGGGAGGATAACCGAAAGCATCTACATGGTTTCCTAAGAAGGGAAGCGGGGAAACACTAAAAACGCATTAACGAAAAACGTCAAATTGGTTCAATCCTTCGAAAATTGGACGTAGGTGTTGAAGCTGATTGTGCTCACTGGAACTTGTGCCCAAAAAATCATCGACTTAAAGAGCAACGAAAGGTAAGTCACGGCGGATTTCGTTGAGGAAATGTTTTAGTTGAGTTTTGGAGTCAAACGGCATTATGACAAAGTCGAAAAGACCAAGTGGGGTTGTAATTACCGTTTCCTAGATGTCTTCCGGAGCAACAAGGACTTGATTGAAGGCTTTGACTAGGTGAATGCTGGAAAAGATTGTTGCACCGGCTAGGCTAGATGGAAAATCATGAGGATTGGGAAGCTGATATCTTGCGGGAACGGTGCAGTTGTTCAACCGTCGGTAATCACTGTATGGGCACCAGTCATTTAGAGACTTCTTGCATACCAAATGTAGGGAAGCAGCCCATGAACTAGTGGATGGCCACACTATGCCTAGCACCATCAGATGGTTAAACTCGGCCTTTGCAATAGCTAACTTTTCTGCTAACGAAGAGGACGGCTAAAAACGCATGGCCCGGGATCTGAAAGATAATGCATGACGTAATGCTTAATAGGTTGATAAAACTGTGCGGGTCGGGGGATAGATGAAAATTTCGAAAACAAACGATGATAGGGAGTGGACGAATGGACTTTTGAAATTCATGGAGTAGGGGAAAAAATGGCATGAGTAGAGTAGCTTATGGGACTTTATATCAACGGAAGGCTGCAAGACGATACGAAATCGGCTCGGATAATGGCAGTATGAAAGTCGATAATAGTAATAATCCCGCGACATGAACGTCATAAACCAAGATCTAGAGTTAGAAATCGATGACCGAACGTTTAAATGGAGATATTATTAGCTGCATGCAGAAAAAATGAAGATCAAGGTGACTCACGATCGTTCGAAGTGGGTGAAATTAGACTGACGTCAGCACCAGTGTCCACAAGGAAGTAACGAAAGGAAGTATAAATCGAAAATGAGGTGTCAGAGACTTTGGGAAGATGTACCGACGAATTACGTCACTGCTACTGGTTGGCAGGTAAATTTTTCACCGGGGATTTCTTGTGACGACACGGAGACTGGCAGTGATGGGCATTGGATGCACAGGTGTGATGTTACCAGCAGAAACCGTCGTTTGTGGATGGGCCTGAAACTGGAGTGAGTGACCTCGGTCGGCGCGTATTGGAAGGGCTTCGACGGTTATATATACGACTAGCATGAAGCTTGAAAACATCAAGTGTGATGGTATCTAAGTGTTTAACAACGTCTTCCATGTTAGGTGTAGCTGTGGCACGGCTAGATGCGGTCATCTGTCTCAGCAAGCACTTGGACACACGAGGAAGTGCTATTGGCGCAAGGAGACCTTGTAATGTCCATTGGCACTGCTGTCAAAACCTAATGGAATTTTGTATCCTCTCTTGTAATTTGCCGCTGGGAAAAATGTGATTCAACTGTGCTCAACCACAGCGCAATATCACCGATCCACACGGCGGGAAGGTCGAAAGTGTGAACTCCAGTTATCGTTTGGCCGGTAGATTGGGTGGTTAAATGGCAGCTATGGTAGTGGTTGTAACGTTTAGCTTTAGCCTATTTTATAGACTTAAATACTCGGGTGAATACCTTCGCAGGGCTACAGCCAAAATTAGTACTCAGTTTGTACTCAAACAGGAACCCTGCAGGTGAAAATTGATCATTTGAAATGGATAAGAGAGAATTTACGTAAAATATCTCGACAGATTTCCAAGCCAGTAAATTCACGCTGTTTATTTGCAGAGGCAATATTCATTAAAACGCCCAGCAACATCATGCGATACACCTCAAAATGCATCAGAATGGTATTCAATGTGTAAACGTCATGCACCTCTACCTTGATTAACACCGGTTTTATTCATTGTGAATGAAATAATTATTAGTAGAACTTAAGTATCCTGGGTGGTTGGGGTTTTGCTATACAAATGGGTAGTAGGGTTCTAGTCAGTTCATGAAGCCCAATAACGAGTATCACCTAGCCTGTACAAAATTATTCCCACACAAAGGAACTTAAATTGTTTTAACGGTCAATGCTTATTATCATATACGAGATGCTTATACTACGCAACATATCTTCAGCCTAGGAGTCAATTATACTTTAACGAAAGTCTCCATTTCAGTTAAATAACGTTCTCAATATCTCACCGAATACACTGCAATTATTTTGGCAAATATTCTTAAACAGATATCCTGACTCATAAGTGGTTTTAATCAGATATGATTTTCTGCTTGTCAGTATTGAATGGAATGCCATTTTAATGCTTAACATATTGTAGCTTATACATTCTAGCTAAAAAAATTCATTTAGACCGTCGAATAGTTCCTGCGACGAGGTTTACATTTGGACTAGGTTAAAATTCTTTGTTTGGAAACTGGTAAGATTTCAGTTTATCGATGAAAGCTTTACTTGTTACTGTAAATGGTGATTAAATTCTGATAGCTCCATATTATACGTAACATTATTCATGCAATTTAATTGTCAAATTCACATATTAAAGTGTAAAGCTCACGAAAATTCAGCATGTCTCTGTTTACAGTGCCAAACACTGGGCAAAAATTGCAATATGCTAAAAATGCGCATTTATAAATCATTAGAAGCCCAATTAAATCTGCCGTTTACTCGGGAACAAACTTGGAAAACTTACCGGCTCAAGGTAACAGCTCAGGGGTGGGCCAAAAACACGTAAAATAAATGTTTTCTTTTGCCGTCTGCAAAACTTAAGATTCGCGGACATCGGTTCAAAATTGTCCTTTGCTTGGAATTCCTCGTGATATTTAGTCACACCTCTTGACCATACATGTGCCTATGAACAGAACCATCGAGTCTGATGCATAGAAATTGCCATTCAGCTTATCACAATTTGCTCATGCACCAAGATTCGTTTATTTTTTATCGAGAATCTTATCTCCGCGTAAAAGAACACAGTGGTGGAGATGGGTTTAGGTTTTTAGGTCACGTGCAATTACCAGTAGGTTTTTTCAGCACAGCTTAAACGTTTAGACCATGGAGAATTAGCTAACGTGGCAGACCGAATAGTCTAGGATCCCCCTCAATGCAAATCTAAGTGCTGGCTGTAAAAAAATGTGTTTTGTAGGAAGTCTAAGTATTATTTGTTCGTACTCAGAGCCCTACAATCATCACGCCCAGTTCCACATACAAAAGAGAAGGGGAAGGCCAGTAGGAGTTGTGTAATTTTCGCAGAAACGCCATGGGTGATCAGAGGCCCGAAAGCGTGGCCCGCTCGGGGCCTGCTTACCTGTCGATCCGCTAGCATGATGTGGGTATTAATGAGGAAAATTTGATTAAAAATGTGTCACTGGCCGCTTGATCAGTTTGTGCGAGCCTGTAATTGGTTTGGTTGTCGCAGGGCGTGTGGTTCGGCCGCTCGATAAGTGTCCTCACGTGACCTCGTGCCAAGGTGGAAGACGCTACAGTTTAACAACTGAAAATGCTGTGAACCCTTTTTTGTATGACCAAAATGAACTTCTGAGGAACCTTACCCTCGCGATGGTTAGGTTATATGTCTGGATCAGTCTTCATTAACAGTCAACACAGGCACAATCAACCAAGATCTTTCGGCATTATATTGCATAATACCCTTCTGAATTTTCTAATGATTGATGGCTTTTTGAATTAAAAGACTAGTTTTCTGGCGTTTAAGCACATACTTCAGTGGCATATAACAGCTGCATCTATACAAGCCGGTTATTACTGTCGCCAGGAGGAAATCGGCTTAGATGATGGTATGCTCCTAGTCACATTTACTTGACGACTCCCTCGTAGCAGCCACCGGGGTAGGTATTCTGCTCTGCTGTTTGAGAATCTTAGCCCCAATACATGAATAGAAAATCAGGTTATATTGACAAAACGCCTTGTTTGTTTGAATAAGTGCCATCCCCACATCTGAGGCAAACAATTCTATAGGGTAGCTTCGCTGAACAGGACAGGACATTTTCATTTTTCTTTAACGAGTTCCTTACTACCTGTGAACTAAGTTAGCAAATTCAGTGCAGTTTTATTTTCAAAATCTATTTGCTAACCGAATGGAGCACTTTTTAATTATCACATGGCACATTTCGCCTAAAGTATTAATCCCTACCGCTTATTTTGTTGCCGTGTGGGATACCGTTTTAGCCCCGGCCTTATAATCCACGCCTCATGGTAAGTAGCAGCCCCAAATGCTTAATGCCTTCTTTGCTTTATTTCAATCAGGTTTATAAAACCAGGGTAGTGCGGAGACATGACTGTATGGTTACTAACTGTGCACTCGATTTAAAAGCAGGCCACCTATACATGCCTCAATGTATGATCATCGACTCGGCCTTGAATCACACCGGTGTGAATGTTTTGGATGGCTTCCATCGGCGTGGCGTGGGTTGCAATGCCGAAGGTTTAGTTGGTACCTGAGTCGCCTACCTGTGCACAGGCATTCACGCTTGAAACCTTCGGCCGGTGTTCACGCCGTAATCGCACGTCAAATGCTGAACCGAAGTTGGCAGAAAACACCGACTATCTTGTTATTTGGGTCTGGCTAATGAGCAAGGCTTATTTCAAAACGTCTGATGACTCTATCCACTTTCTTGGAGGCCATCTTCATTTATTAGGCTGTGTCTTATGACATCGATACCCAGCCAAGGCCTGAAAGATAGGAGACATCCCGAAAATGTCGGTTGAAGAGATGCTTGCACCTTTAGGCATAACCTTGAAACCTGACTACCAAACGACTTGACCACCAGCCACCACTTCCTGATAGAAGACAGTGAAGGCCTTAAACAACTGGGACCACCAAGTATCACCACAATCAACGCAGTCAGAGGCTGCAGTAGCCATCATGAAATGTTTCTGCCCCAGTAGGCAGTGGCGAACAAACGCATCGAACGAAACTTGCAACGTGGCAAGAGCTTGGCACGAGAATAACAGCATCGGAATGTCAGCAGCCGAAATAGGCACTTAAAATGGCAGACCCAGACGTAACTCCCGTCTGTGAATGCGCCATCTTCCTTCTTGACCCGGACAATATGTACGGTGACCTGTATTTGTACATTTGGACTCTCTTTGTGACCTCCGATAAGTACAGGTAAAGTCACTTTGATCCAGCTCAATGCTGCTGGCGCATCATGCGTGAAGCCAGCTTATGCATAAGCCTACGGTCATAAATCTACTTCATGCAAATGTATTGCTCGCGTTTTCTATAATCTCATATAATTACTCTTATTTTGTCCCGATTATCAAAATCTCGCGAATAAACTAATCACTTAAAGGGGAATGCTCCAGCGTATATGTAATCATTCCTACCAAACGACTGGAAACTGAACCAATCTAATACCCTCAACTTAAATACGTGCATTTGACGGATCACCACATTTTCGTCTGCCAGATGAGGCTACGACTTCAACCCCGACGAATTTTCCAAGTTAAGCGACCACCAGTTAAGATAAGTACTCTTTTGTTAAATTTGCCTGCTCACTGTTCTGACTTCAGCAACCAAATAACCCAGAGACCGGAGATTTTGCATGCTCCAGATTATAACGCCACCGTGGAGACACGTTGGTGTCACATGCGAAATTTTTATCCAGTCCACCGACCTCGATATACTCGGACGCGCACGCCGTCAACACGAGGACTGGTTTGAAGACAATGACTCCGACATCAGCAACTTAATCGTGGAGAAAATTGGACTACACAAAGCCTACGCGGACATTCGGACTGACGCCACCAAAGTAGCATTCTTCATACGCCGCTGCTTTGTACAGCAACTGTTGCGGGAGATGCAGGATGCCTGGATGATCCAAAAGGCTGAGGAAATTCAGGGGTGTGCGGAACGCAATGTAATGAAAAACATTTTTATCCACCATCTACGGCCCGTGTATCCAGTGGACCACACCGCTGCTCAGCTCTGATGGCACAACACTGCTGAGAGAAATCGAAAATTCTGAAGCCGTGTACCGAACACTTTAGAAGGGTCCTTAATTGCTCATCCGCCATCTCCGATGCTGCCATTGACCGGCTCCCGCATGTGGATATGAACAATGACCTGGATCTGCCGCCTGCCCAGCCAGAAACCATCCGCGCCGTGCAGCAGATTTCCAACGGTAAAGCACCGGGATCCGACGCCATCCTTTCGGAAGTCTAGAAGTGCGGCCGGTGCCGCGACCATCTTCCATCTCTACAAGGGAAAGGAGAACTGCCAACCCTGGGTTAACCACAGATGCATCCCGTTGCTCAACATCGCCAGGAAGATCTTCGCCCGTATCTTTCTTAATCTTTCAAACAGTCATCAAGAGCTGGGCCTGCTCCTGGAAAGACAATGTGGCTTCCGATGACACCACAGAACAACCGACATAATCTTCACCGCCCGAGAGCTTCAAGAGAAGTGCCACGAGATTCGAACCCACTTCAACACTGCTCTCCTGGATCTGATGAAACCTTTTGACATGGTGAATCGCGAGGTACTGTGGAAAGTTTTGCGGAAATTCGACTGTCCTGAGCAGTTCACGCACATGGTGCGTCAGCTTCATGACGGAATGACGGCGCGCGTCACTGACTACGGGACGGTATCCAAAGCATTCGCAGTGACCAACGGAGTGAAGCAGGGCTGCGTATTGGCTCCCACCCTGTTAAATCTCATGTTCTTTGTTAGGCTGATGTACGCCTACCGTGATGAGCAGCCTGGGATACGCATCGCCAACAGAACTGACGGGCTCTTTCTCCACAATCGGCCTATGCAGGCCACAACGCGCGTGTCTACGACTACAGTGCATGACTTGCTCTTCAAGGACGACTGCACCCTTAACACCGTGACGAAGGAGGACATGCAAAGGAGCATGGACCACTTCGCCGCAGGCTGCGCCATTTTTGGATAAACAATCAGTACAGCCAAAACAGTGGTCATGCGCGAACCGACACCCAGTGTGGAATAAAATGCTCCCCGAATTAAGCTCAACGAGGCTTAACTCAAAAATGTGGAAACCTTCGCGTTTCTAGGAAGCACGCTGTCCTTCAAAGCGAGATCCGATAACGAGGTTGCTTAACCGATCTCTAAACCAAACCAGGCCTTTAAATGACAGCAGGCCAACGTGTGGAATTGCCACGGTATTCACCTGAATAGCAAACTGAAGATGTACAAGGCCGTCGTCTTGACAACACTCCTCTGTGGAGCGGAGACAAGGACCGTCTAATCGAACCAAGCCGGGAACCTTAATCACTTTCATTGCAGCTGTCTCCGCCGAATACTAAAGGTAAGATGACCATACAGGATCCCACACACAGAAGTACTGGAGCGGTCCGGTATCCTCAGCATTAACGCTATGCTGATGAAATTGCAACTTTAATGGAGCGACCACCTGGTGAGGATGTTCGACGAGCGATTACCCAAAAGACTCTTCTACGGAGATATCGCTTCGGGTGCTCACTGACAGGGACGTCAAAAGCGACGCTTCAAGGACACTTTGAAGAAATCTCTGAACAAACTGCAAATCAATCCGGTGACTTTGGAGGCCCTTGCCATGGATTGAACGGCATGGAGAAGATCCACGAAAGCTGGTTTAGTAATATATGGGGACATCCGGATCACCGCCGCCAAGGCACGAAAGTAACCAGTGCCACGGAGCACCATCGCCAATGCCCAGGCCCTGCCAACATGCCCGCGCTGTCAACTCACCTTCCGCGCAAGATTTGGCACTGTTGGACATCTACAGACACAGTGCACCGACAATCCGCCAATTCCAACTTCTACATCAAATTCTGCTAACCATCCTTCAGACTACCCCACCCTCACTCCTGGAATCAATTCTATTGCTTCCACCATCATAGAGACCACATCCAAATACTCGGCACCTGTTACCCCCGCCACTGCAACCACCACAGCGTTCACCGCCGCTGCCACCGCTGCCACCGCCACCCTCACCACCACCAGCAGTGAGGAAATTCCTCGTTAACTGTCCTCAATGCGACCGCACATTCACCTCACGCATCGGCCTGGTCGGTCACTTGCGAATCCATCGTACAGAGACGGAGGAATCAGTGCCTGAGCACCAACACACAGCAGAGATCGCCACCTCCAATGCCCTCTATGTCCTTGCGTATTCACTCATTGCATGGGCCTATTCGGTCACCTGCGCATCCATGACAGCGGAATTCACCGCAATGCCGACAACACTGATTACCCATGCACACCTTCCGCCCCTGCCATTCTTAGCACGACCGCCACCTCCACTACCATGAATGACATCCCCCAGCCTCTACCGATGTCTCCTGCCCACAATGCACCCGCAACGTCAACTCACGCATCGACCTGGTCGGTCACCCTCGAATCCATCCCACGGAGGCTCGTGAACCAGTGCCTGGGGCTCCGACGTACAGTCGCCACGCCCGCTTCCACTAACCTCACTGCTCCGCACATTTACACACCGCATGTGCATAAAAGGACACATGCGACTCCGCGCTAAACTGCGGTAAACCACCGAAGGCTAAGCCACATCAGCACACACCAGCTATACTGATACATAGACAACATCCTCACAATCATCATAATGTTTCTGTTTAAAATCACTGTTTCCTAGAAACCGTGGCTTGGAAGTCTGCCAATCTGACGCTTACACCAGATCACGCCGTCAGCCCAGTGTATATGTTGTGTGTGTCAAGTGGCTGACTAGTGGACTGGGAGTCAGACGGCGATGGCTCCTCCGTATCCCCTGAGTAAGTAAAATCCTGGTGTGTACGTAATAGGGGCCAGGTCGTGCTGTGGCGCGTGAAGACGGTTACGCCGACCCGTCAGCCAATACACCCACTCCTACATCAGACAACTGAGTGGCTCGGATGATGGTCTGATTGTGGGGGTGGGGGCGAGAGTGAGGTCAACAGCTCAGCGCATTTTCCTCACTATAAACAATCTGGCGCACTTGAAACTATCACGTTGTGCTTAAAGCCGTGGATTGGAAGGTTGCCAACTGACGAGATAACTCGGACCGCGTGGTCAGCCCAATGTGTGTTTTGTGTGGAGTGGCTGACTGGTGGACTGAGAGTCAGGCTGCAATGGCTCCTTCTTAATGTGGCCTTTATGGCACTCCCACTCCGTCGGATATAAGCCAGGTGTGGTTGTACGTCCACGGACGACTCAGGCCACGCTAGCCTCATGTGCCATCTCCCGCCTCCGGTCTTCTTGACTCTGTCATGACATCGGGCTCTGGTGGGGGAGGACGAGAAAGTGTTGTAGCTGCAGCGCAAAGCTTCGATCACTTTTATCTAAATCACGCGGAAGTCACCGTCCCTGCACTGCCTGGTGTGGAGCATACGGTGGACCTCGTTGGAATACGACGGTCGAACTGTTATACCATCAACCTGATACGGTGAATAACTCAAGATGTTTCACACGTTAGCACTGGGTCCGTCGGCCCCAGGACATGGCACATCCGGTCTGCGTGTAACCCAAAATTCTAGGGGTGTGGTTTTGTTGTTGGCGAAGTCTGATACGCTAATGGCATACAATAGAACACGCGTTTGACATATTTTCGCAGGAAAAAATAAGCTGTAAGCATCCTTCCTATATATAATATTTTGAAAACCCCTTCATTCGGTTCATTGCGCTTGGCCTGTTCTGTGTACATTGTTTTATCGTGATTGGAGTAATAAGGTTTGATAAACTTAACACAATTCTACTCTATTTGAATTCTAACTCGGGCTTATAAGGGGAGTTATCGTGAAGATGGAGACACGATCAATGGAAAAAGAGCTCCATTAGCCTGACGTTTTGAAGTCTCTCTCGGATCTTTCATCAGAGATAGAGGGCATTGGATTGTCCGGGTTTTGCAGTATTTATAGGATGTAGTTGCTAGGCCATTAAATGTCAATCACAGTTGGCATTTCCCGAGAGCATGCGCATGGTGTGATAGTTGTCTGACCTGTTCCCATTCTCATCGCACATGGTTGCATGCGGTGCGATGACGGGTCGCATATTGAATTGCTGACGGCCGGATTTCGTCATCTATGTGTGCTCTTGGGTATTTTGGCTCCGCGACATTGGCACCAGGAACAGTGGCCATCCGCAGGTTCTCCACGTGGCAAGGTCCGAGCTCAGTGTAACCGTATGTTCCTGTTTTCGCCCCATCCGAACCAAGTACCAACACGACTGGAAGGAAGACAGATAGGTCGCTTTGATGACATTTTTATGAAAAAATAGCCAAATCATTATTGTGGGCATAAATCTTAAAGAAAATTGGCCAAATTTCGGTAAGGTAGCTTTACACGGGGTTTTCCATGCTGAACAGTTGATACCACACAGAATACACACACGGATCTTGTAGACACCAATATGTTTCACTGCTGAAAAGCCAGAACCCTTCAGTGCCATGGCATTGTGTAGCAATGTTTTGGACAGACAAACAGAACGTTGTTTTCGTTTTGTTTTAGTGAGCACCATTTGCTATAGCATTGCGTTGGTAGTTAATTATTTGTCCGGTAGTCGTTAAAATTGTTGTGAAAAGCAGGTGTGAATACAAATACACGGTTAATTTATGATATAAGTTTGAACGGGCCGTTGAGATTGGATTCAGGTGCATTCTTCTGAAGCACCTGCTCAAATAGGGCTGAAATTTCCTTTCCTGTTTGCTCACTTGGATTGTTCAGTCACCTTACTGTATCGGAATTGGTGGAATATGGTACGCAGGCACTCACTAATCAGTTACATGTGTCACTCGCAGCATCTGCATGTCGGCTAATGATGAAGGTAGAAAAAAAATGAGTGACAAAGACAAGGCAGACTGCAATGACCGTTTCTGGCTTATGATTGATCATCAGCCAGCCATACCTAAGCCCAGATGTTGTGGCACCTGAGATGGATTCCACGCATGGCAGTAGGCTGGGTGTGATTAAACTCACAGCTATTGGTGGGGCCTCGTAGCTCAGCTAACTAGAGCGTTGGCTGTACTACAGCCTTCCCCTTACTGCAGTGGGTACGAATACCCATCGAAACCGCCGGGCATTTGATAATTGGATCAAATGAATCACTGGATTCGTTCGTTGAAAATTTCATATGGTCGTAGGATATTTTTTTAAAAAGTAACTCCAATAATATAGGGCAATTATTTTGTTAATAAAGCTACGTCAGCCTTATTCATGCGGCAAAATGTAGAGTTCGAATGCTCACACGATTTCATCGAGCGAACAACCTTCTTCTTTACTTATATGGATATGTAAAGAAATTTATGTAATCTTAAGTGGTGAATAATATTCTGCTTAAGTACCTGTCTGGCGTTTTAAAATGCGAACATGAGCAAGCCTACATCTGCCAGTCTCCGCTATTAAAAGTGTGACCAAAGTTTGTCGTGTCGCATAAGTATTGGTCTGCATACCCAAGCATTCTTAAGGCTATTTTCATTTGTGCTGGTAGGCTGAAATGGATACTTACATTTACATATTGCATTACGGTTTTGTGTGACAATTCGTTATCGTAAGAGTACTATATTTATGACCACACCTTGTCCTTAAAGTTGAGGCTTCCAACCAAAAGAATGTCCATTGACACTGAGTGTAGCGAAAATATTTTCCGATATTTTTTGACTTTAAATATTTATGCTGCAAATTGCTAAGGCATGGATCTAAACTCGAACGTATTCTGCGTACTAACCCAGGATATGCGCCGCACTTTTTGTTTGTCCTATTACATAAAAAGGCATCCCGGTGAAAAATGAAGTGATACCGACCGCAGAATCGAAACAGAATCAACTTCGTACGTGACAGAAAACTGTAATTTCAAAGCTGCATGAAAGCCAATTACAGCCTGCAAATCGCGGAACAATTACAACAAACGTTCTCATACATCAATAAAGTAAATAGCAACACATTTTACGAAGGCCCACTCGTGTGTTTCCAAGTGCCATAGGAAAGCAAGACTGCAGTTACAAGGCTGCAGCTGCCTTTTTGTTGACTATATCATCCACAAATTTAATAAATTCCTCCTCCTGAAAGGCATTCTGCTCAACGCAGGGCTCCTTGCTCATAAGTTGGCGGTATTCCAACACTCTTGGCCACTGAGATGCAATCGCGTCGACATTGTCACCGGAGGCATCGTCCATCTGTAGCAGTCGGCCCATCACGAATTCCCACGCATTGAGGAAGGGGAAGACGGCCAGATCAGCCAAACTCAGGGTTTCCCCTTTAACAGTAAAAACAAATGCAACTCAGTTGGTTTTCATTTTTTGGAGAAAAGAATATCCTGGCTCAAAGTTGGAAAATGTTATCCGTTCCAGTCATGGTTTAACAGCTGGCAATGACGCCCAGCCCCATCCATATTATGTGGTGTGTCGATGAAACTGGGAATCACCTCGGACACACGCGAATCCTCAACTTCTAAAGTTTGGTCTCAGGACGTACTTCTTCGATCAAATAAAGTGCACACCGATGGGTTCACTGATTTCGGGACTCGAAGCTGAGGCAGCCCTACACTGAAATTTTTCGCGAACATTCAGACACAAGAGGCCGAACTTATGGGCTTGGCATCAAGATAATAACTTCGTCGTCATCGAAAGCAATCGGGTACTGGAATGCAAATAACATCTCAACACCATCTTGTCGAAAATACACAACTAACTAGCATTCCGCGAAAGTGCTTGTCCGCCGCAAAGATTGTGGTAACCTGGAAATAAAGTTTCCAGGAAAGACACATATTTTAGATAAGTACCGAGCTTCAACATTATTTACCCCATCACCCAAAAAAGCAGTTGAGTAAGGGTGTTAAACCAGCGTGTCAAAAAGCATTGCAGTCAACCGTGCAAATTTATTAGCCGCTCCATGCCTAAATGCGATGAGAGACAAACTTGAAAGGGCTTCATATTTCGGCAAGTGCTCCTTCAGGTTAATAAATTTTCCAGAGCCGTCAGACTCCTCTTTACACCCCTCGGAGTTTGAATTTCAAACAGACCGGAGGCATTCATCTGGCGCCAGGTGGTAGAGTCGAAAGATTCATTGTAACGACAGGAAACGTCTGGAGTCCTTTACCAGATTTTGTGCAGTTTTTGACAAAGCACATACGTTGGGGAATCTATAAGACTACAGCCAAAAAGAACGGTTCAGCTTGCAGTACCAGCGCTGAAAGCTGAAACTAATATTTAAACTGCGACTCAATTGGCGGGACCCTGATAAAACCTTCAAGTCTCGTGAGGCTGACACTGCCACAAGAGGTAACATTAATGTCAGCAACGAGCTGTTTGAGACATGGTTCTCTGACCCGCATTAAATTAGCAAACTCAATAGCCTCTAGTCTCCATAGGCCGTGCTCCGATTTTGCCTGAGAATGATTCTAAGTGGGGGGTGGTGCCGGTGACCCCCCAGTCATGGTGCTAGCAAGCCAAAGTGTTGAATAATCGTCACGTCAAGAATTTCCATAACGACTGGGGCACGGATTGACCAGCAATTTTTACATCAACTTTGAGCCCCCGGCAATGGACAAGAGCACTGCTAATTATTGCAGGCCTGTGATATCCTGGTAACTGCATCCTACCTATAGCGCGCTCCTTAGGACTTTAGTACAATTTTCTGTTATAAACAAAATTCGGTCGCTCATGTACAAGCAACTAGGCCGCATTTGGCTGCTTATATGTCATCCCCGGTGGCAGAATAGGAGGTAGTCAAAAACGAACTTCGTAGACAGCATAAAAATATGATCGGGAATTCGATAACTGAACATTATAAGTTTTGGCTGATAGGCAGCATGCCTTAGAGTTTGGATCGAGGACATACCAGCAGAAGTCACTGAGGGCAATTATTTTACGGCAAAACGATCTAGGTCAAGAAGCAAAGTTCAAACAGTGGTAAACTGACGTACCCAAGAAGTAGGGTCTCTTGATTGTCTGGTCGAGATTTGATAGGGCGATTTTTCAACGCGTCCGCATCCTCCTTGGTGGCATCCTTTGTGAAACAAAGTTTGTAGCGGGGAGTGGCAATCTAAATATCGAGAGCAAAATAAAAAAATATCAGGCGTCTTTACTAACCTGCTGGTAGTTTTACTGAGTCTAAAATCATAATACTTTACGTTAGAATTTTTAAGTTTGCGTGTTATCAGTCACGGGTGCAGAGTGATTGCCTAGCACACGCACTTGAAAATGCCGAAGGAGCTTTGCATTTGTTGGCTTAAGTAAAAGTAATTGACGAAACTAATGATAATTTACAAACACTTATTCCAGTTCAACTTCTAGGGTTCGGTCTTTATTCGGTAAATAAGTTTTTTTAAAAACAATGCAAAGTAAACAACAGCGTAGAAGATTTCTTAAAGACCAACCCGTATATACTAGTCTTTCAATTCCTCGTAGACCTTCGATTTTGACTGAACGAAATTATGGTCTCTTTCCAAGATATTTTATGATTTACATTCAGCCCGCTGAATTTGGTGGATAAAATATTTTGCAAGAGACTTGAAAAGACTAGGATGAGGCCCACAGTCCATTTAAAATTAAAAACCTAATGAGGCTGTTTGAATTTTACCAAAAACCTTAATCCACCTTTGTTGGAGACACTTATAATCAGATCAAGGAGACTCCAATGAGTGTCACAATGAGTTTCACGACCATCTTCATTAAACGTTAGCCTGTGTTTTTGGTGCCGTTAACTTCTCGACAAGTTGATTATCATCAGGTAAAACATGCTGTAAATCTTTCCTTATTATTCTCCAGGGGATGTCCCCTGCTACACAGTTCGCGAGGAATCTTATTCCAGGTCAGCATCTAGTTGCCGGTCTACAGTCTGATAATCAGGTCTCGTAAGAACACTGTAAAGTGAATGATAGAATACATTGTATTATATTAGTGGGGATTGCCAACTGCTGCAAAGAAAACCTGATAATCCAACACCAGTTGTAAGATACTCCGTGATGCAAAGTCCATCCAACGTACCAAACTATGTTCATGCTATAGACAAGTAATGATTTTTTTTCCTATTCGAGCAAACTTGCTACCTGCATAAATAAACGCCATATTTCAGAATATGGTGGTATGGACCATACCGAGGTTTACAGTGTGCTGGCTACGATGTTGACCTCCACTGCTAGAAAATGACCTAAGGAACGCATAGAACTTTATTTTTGTCGATGCTGGTCAGCTTTTTCAAAGTAAGGTACGTTTCGGAATAGGAACCAGGAGAAATTAGATTCCGAAAATAGGACCATAAAATATAGCTTATTACATGTATGCGACAATATAGCCAATAAAGTTCATCTTGTTATTTTTTCGTCGTATACTCGAATCCTGTAAGTAGTCTGATGAGTGCAAACATCAACTTTAAATTGGAAGATAATTGAGGAAATCAAAGACATTGTACTAGTGTTGTCGATCATAAAGGCTTTAATCGCGTTCAGTTCAGTTCCGTTTTATGAGGGGAAGATAGGCGAACGACATTAGCCTTCATATTGGTTACAATGAGCCACAGAATATATAGCTACATAAGGAAAATTGAAAATAAGTTGTTTCCATATACGAGAGTTCGACCGTCGTAGTCCGACGATGTCCACTGTATGCTCCACACCAGGTGGTGCAGGAACGGTGACTTGCGCGTGGATTAGTTTAAAGTGAAAGTAGCCTTGCGTTGCAGGTACCGCACTCACTTCTCCTCCACCTGAGCCCGGTGTCAAGAGAGAGTCAAGAAGACCGGCGGCGGGAGAGGGTGCAGGGGGCTGGTGCGGCCGAAGCCGCACCTGGGCCTACCACCACACCTGGCTCGGAACACATGGACTGGGAGTGCCATAAAGGCCACATTATGAAGGAGGCATTGCAGCCTGACTCCCAGTCCGCCAGTCAGCCACTCTGCACATAACACACCGGGCTGACCACGTGGTCTGAGTTATCTCGACAGTTGGCAAACTTTCGAGCCACGGCTTTTAGCGCACCGTGATAATTTTAAGCGCGTCAGATTTTATAGTTTGGAAAATTTGCCGAGCCGTTGACCCTCACGCTCTTACCCACCCCACAACCAGACCAACATCAGAACCGGTCAGTTTTCTGATGCTGATGAACTCATCCATGCGTACTGCGTACATGACCTGGCCCCCAAAAATCAAGCACCAGGATTTAACACAACAGGGGGTTGAACGGATCAACTTTCCCATGTTTGAGAGTGACACAGGTCACGTGAAGATGGAGCCGTCACTGCTTGACGCTCAGACCACCAGTCAGCTACTCCACACAGCACACATTGAAATGCTTTCGTGGTCTGAGTGTAATTATCAGTAGGCAACCTTCTAACCCACGGGGCTAATCGCCCCGTGATATTCTCAAGCTCAGGTCACACATGCAGCAGAAGAGCCACATGGAGAACGAACCGAGGATACTACTTGCATTTTAATCAGTTATGTAGACTGAGAGTATGTTTTTTGGTGTTGCGTGTGATCATTTGAGGTGCAGAGGTTGATGGGGAGAGATATAGGGTTTTGGTATAGCCGGCGGTGTTCTACCGCAGATTTTCATGGAGACGTGTGTGACCTTATAGGCCCATAAGGTGTGTGAATAAGCGTGGGCAGTGTGAACAGTTTATTCCGGTGCGGTGAGTGTATGTAAGTGCTCCTAACGTTGGTTCGCCTGTCTCTGTGCGATGGATTTACAAGTGAACGACGAGGCCGACGCTTGACGTGCATGTGCGGTGACAATGAGGACAAGAGGAGGAGCTGAATCTGGGGGGCGGGTTTTTGTGATGGCACCAATTATTGGAAATTTTGATGGGTCCGCAAGATGTGTTGGCATCGCGGTGGATTTCGCTTATGTGAATGCGCATGTGACCGATCAGGTCCATGCAATGAGTGAATGCGCGTGGGCAGTGAGGGCATTAGAGGCGGCGGTGTCTGCTGTGTGCTGGTGCTCCAAACACTAGTTAACCAGTCTCTGTGCTATGGATTCGCAATGACCGATCAGGCCGATGTGTGAGGTGAAAGTGCGATGGCAGCGAAGACAGGTTAGTACCGGTATCGGGGGTGGTGGTGGTGGAAGTGGAGGAAGCAGGTTTCAGGTAGTCGGAGGTATCTAATAAGGTGGTGGTAGTGGGGCAACTGGTATTTGTCACCGTAATCGGCGCAGGGAGTGGAGGATGGAGGATGGTGTCAGTGATTGTGGGCGACGGGGCACCGATGAAGTTGTTATCAATGGTTGGGTTGGTCATTGTCGTGGGGTCTGAGGCAGGTATGGCAGAGGCTGATGCTATAGGATTGTTGTTGCATCGAGCTCGAAGATGTCCTACCAGGCCTATTGGCGCACGGAAGGTGCGTTGACTATGCGGGCATGTTGGAAGGGCCTGGGCATTGGCGGTGCTGGTCCGGGTCGCTGGTGACTTTCGCGCCGCTCTTTTGGCCTACGTGGTGGCGATTCAGTTGACCTCATAGATTGCTAAATCAGTCTTAACAGATCTTCTCCATGCCAGCCTGTCCTGTGTGAAGTCCTACCAGATCTCCGGGATTATTTGCAGTTGCTTCAGAGATTTCTTCAAAAGTGTCCTTGTAGCGTCAGTTTTCGAACTCCCTGTCGGTGTGCACCCTTAGAAGCATCTCCGTAGAAGAGTCGTTTGGGTAGTCGCTCGTCGTCCATTCTCAACAGATAGCCGCTCCATCACAGTTCAACTACAGTATGGAGTGGATGCTGAAGATCCCGGTCTGCTCCAGGACTTCCGTGTCCGGGATGCTGTCTTTCCATCTCAGCTTCAGTATTCAGCGCAGGCGGCTGAGATGGAAGTGATGTTGCTTCATCGCTGGGTTCGAGTAGACGGTTCAGGTCTCCAATCCGTTAAGAGGTGTCGTCAAGACGACGGCCTTGTACATCATAATTTTGGTGTTCGGATGTATACCGTGGCGATTCCACACGGAGGCTTGCAGTCTGCTGAATGCCTGACTAGCTTTGGAGATCCGTTGAGCAACCTCGTCATCGGTTCTCTTGTTATGTGACAGCGTGCTTCCTAGAAACGCGAAGGTTTCCACATATTTGCGTTGTGCACCATTGACCTTGATTCAGCGAGCATTGTATTCCGCGCTGGGTGGCGGCTGGCGCATGACAACCGTTTTAGCTGTACTGATTTTTAAACCGAAATTAGTGCAGCCTGTGGCGAAGAGGTTCTGTCTCTTTTGCATCCCCTCCTCCGTCACGGTGTTCAGATTGCAGTCGTCGGAGGAGAGCACTTCATGTACTGCAGTTGTGGACACGCGTGTTGGGGCCTGCACACGCTTTCTATTGAGAATGTGCCCGTCAGTTCTGTAGGCCATGCGGGTCGCAGGCTGTTTATCCCAGTAGGTGTCCATAAGCATAGCAGGGAACCTGATACTGTAGAGGGTGGGGGCCAGTACGCAGCCCTGATTCACTCCGTTGGTCACTGCGAATGCTTCGGATACCGTCCCGTTGTCAGTGACGCGCTGTCATCCCGTCATGAAGCTGACGCACCATGTGAACCGCTCTGGACAGCCCAATTCCTGCATGACTTTCTGCAGTCCGTAGGGATTCACCGTATTAAATGCTTTTGTCAGATCCACAAAGGTAGTGTAGATGTGGGTTCGCATCTCCTGACACTTCTCTTGTAGCTGGCGGGCGGCAAAGATCCTGTCGGTTGATCCACAGTGTCGGCGTAAGCCACATTGGCTTTCCGGGGCAGGCCCTGCTCTAGATGACCGTTCAAACTCTTGAGAAAGATACGGGGGCGAAGATTTCCTGGCGATGTTGAGCAACGAGATGTGTCTGTGATTAGCACAGAGTTGTCGGTTCTCCTTCCACTTGTAGAGATGGACGATGGTCGAGTCTTTGAAATCCCAAGGAGCTTGTCCTTGGCACCACATCTCCTTGCACAACACACACTCTTACTGTTTGCATAAAAAGAACTGGGCATAATGATCTCTGCAGACTTACGGATGATGCCAAATCAATTGCCATCTTGAAGCCTTCTTCTCCACACTTGCTCAGTAGAGAAGCTTCCTCAGCCCTTGAACAGATCAACATACTTCATTATGACATCGGAGTCAGAGAGTTTCTCAGTTCGATAGAGGAGGAAGGGCACTTGTGCCGACGGATTCAGCCGTGGATACCAGCCGGGCTTGGCGCTGGGGTCTAGTAAAATGCGGTCATACCTAAGAGGAGGAAGAATTCCACTTGTGATCAACCAATCAATATTTTTAGCATCGACATTTGGTTAGCTAGGCATAGAAAAAACAAAAATTTGCACAAAAGATAGACATAAGGAGTTAATAAAATATAATATAATCACTAAACATATATTAATAATACATAAAGCTGGAGTACGGACAAAGACAAGGGAGACCGGATAGTTCATTTCTGGCCGTCATCAGCCAGGGTTGTAGATTGAGTCCCAAGGCACAACGAGACAAGCAGGTTCCGTAACTTCATTGGTGAGCGCCAATTCTTCATAGATTAATAACGTTTGAGGCATAAGGTCGACTCGTTCTCGTTTTAGCCTCTTTAGCGAGAAATCGTGTCATTAATTCACGCTGGTTATGATCAGTTTTTGGCATCTGCAGACATCCTAAAATGTTCAACTTCCTTCAGAATAACAATGACCAATGTTATCACTAACACTAAGATCATTGATGGAAAAATATACCGATGTGGACTGAAGTAAAAACAGATAGGGATTTGTCGCATCAGCGGCGTTCTAATTATACTCCCGCATCGTCAGGGCTGGAAACGGCTGCATCTGGTCTTTTTGGGGCCATCTGACCGATGGCTTGCTCCACAGTTAATACGCTCCGGGTAGGGTTAACTGACCTTGAGCTCTTCCGACGTGTCCAAACACACTGCAGCAACGAAAGTGGGAAGAAGGAGGAGATGAAGTACTTACATGCCCTTTTTACAGCCAACGGTTTTCCAAAGTCTTTCATCCGCAAATGCCTCAGGAAGCTTTAGTTTGATTGGTCGAATGAAGAGAAGCCAAAGTTTTGACTCGCAATCCCCTATGTGAGGAACGTTTCAGAGGCGAATGCAAGAATCCTTAAACCTTTTGGGATTGGCGTGGCTCATAAACCAGAACGCACCATCAGACACCCAGTAATGAAGCCCAAAGACCCGCTACCAGTGACAGAACAATCAACAGTGGTCTACAGCATACCATGCAAAATTGTGATGCAAGGTATGTTGGTTAAACGGGCAAGCGCCTGGGCACAAGGTTGCATGAACACCAACTTGCATACTTCTACCACTATCAACTACCATACTTCAGACATAAGTACCGTAGAAAGTCTTTGCCATAAAAGATTCATACTACTTGAAGTAATACTTGTTTGTAGAATGGGCGTTACTTGGTTATTCCACAGTGGTTGATTGTCTTCGACCCAAAGCTTCATTGCAACTTGGGGTCTGTAAGTCATGTTTAAATCACCTGACTCCATCTCCTGCACTTAATAATTACATTTTATGCTGCATGTTAGTTAAATGTAAAATCCTCCCTGTGTTATCCTCTGTAATCGAGAAGAAAATTCAAAATTTCAGTTAAACTTTCACGGGATAGGCCATTAGAGGAACGTTTCGTAGACGGACATCGTTTAAGTAAACAGGACTTTTATGGTGATTGTATAAGCACTGCATTGCATTCGTTCAAAGCTATGTTGGAAGATGCATAGGTAAATCCAGCATGAAAATCGTAAAATGTCTGATTTGAATAGTCCATGTTGCTCCCCATTTTCGCCGATAGAATTCCGAAAGCAGTAAATGTGAAATGAACTGCAGAGCTATGGGTTAGGCAAATGTTTAGTTTGAGCACGTCAGCTTCGACACCTGGTATAGTCTGTAAACAATTTGCGTGCACAGTCCAAGGGGAAAGCTTTTCAATATACAGTTCTAGGTTATAGGCTTAGTGTGCTTGCTAAGATCAAATAGACATTGGATTATCGAATACAAGCTCCGTCTCACGACATTTCTTTTGCGAACTTTATATTCGTGAAAGAAACAATCATGGCGATACGTCGCCACATCTTCTAATTATTCACTTCCTAACTCGCCAGTTCATACTGGTACTAATGGTCAACATATCAGTGTAATAGATGTATGCGTTATTTTCACCAAGGTTGTACGAATCACAAGTAAGTAGATTCAATTGTGGATGTGCGCTCACCGATCGTTTACAGGGATCATTCGTCCTCTCGGGGCTCACTCTAGAGCCCCGCCAGCAGCCGCAGAGCGGATAGTGAGGGTAAGGTCATTTTGCTTAAATAGAAAAAGCAAGATAGCAGCGTGAAGTGAAGGAAACCTATATTACACTCTCGGCAATTTTAAAATTCTGCTGTAATTACGTAATAAATATTTGATATTTTCCATGCTCATTATATGCTGAGCATAATCGTTTCATCCAAAAACGTAAAAAGTCATTATTTTGATTGCTTAAAAATGGAAAGTGACAGTAGCGAATATGCCTAATGAATAGTTTGTTTTTCTTTAAAATGAAAAGAAAGAAAGTGAAAAACCCACTGTGTAAATAAGGAATTATGTTTACGGTGATTTGTGCGAAAGTAAGTTAAATAGGAAAAAAATAGTGGTTTTCTTACGGTAATTGATGGTAATCCAGGGTATACCGAACGCGTTGACAGAAGGGACAACATTGCATTTCATAGAGAGTGAACTTTTCTGGGACCACTGGGGGTTCGCTATCACCTAAAAAAAAATACCGGATGACAGGGAAGGTCCATGTGCCTAATGACCTTCTGCGTCTGCCTAATATTTTTCACTTTATAGAGACGGGAGATAGTTTAGATCAGTTTGGAGTTTGATGGGCCCAGCAGCAGCGATTTCACCATAGGCATGGGTTTACAAAATGTCTTTGCAGCCACCCAAATTTAATAGCCTTTTCCTCCCATAAATTATTCATAAACGTTTTCCTGCTGTTACCTTAGCATTGGCCAATAGCATACGACAAATCTTCATTGAGAATTATGACAAATAAAACCGCAAGAGATTAAGATTGCTGTGTTTAAAGCACTAGTGCAATTATCAATATAGCTCCTGAATACGAATTGGAGAAGTTTTTAAGTGTAGTGCGACTGAGCTCTTCTGAAGTTCCTTGGGGAGAAAACAATATTGTGTAAATTTTCAAATCTGGTGCCCCAGACAAATGGGAATGTACAGAAGACAGTACACCTTAAACAAGACACAAACGTCTATTGTTGGCTAAGGTTTGAGCCAATTGACGTCCTGATCTATAATTTATCTGGTCGATAGCAGCTGTCTTTGCTTCCACTTGACCTTGAGAAATTTTTTACTTGCATCCGAATCGATATGCCTGTTAATTCATGCATCGTCTGAGTGCACTGCCTCCAGGAATTTGCTGCTCCTTCTGGTTGGGCAGGAGACGAGACCCCTTACATTAGGTAGCCATGCATGCACTGTACACAGGACACCTATTTGCATGGGAGTATACCCACAACGTTGGCAGCTGCCCAACAAGGAAGGGACGCAAATTCCTGAAGGCAATGCACTCAGACGAGGCATGCACTAACAGGCGAAAACAGCCACTATCGACCAGATAAATGAAAACTCTGGACGTCCGTTAGTTCATACTTTTGCCAACCATAGAAGCTTGTGTTAGATATTGTTTAAGGTTAAATGTTTTCTGTACATTCTTATTTGTCTGAAGACGAACTGGGGCACCAAATTCGAAACTTTACACAATAAAGTTATTTTGTTCCCAAAGAACTTCAACTTCATTTAATTTATTGGGTTTGTGTGTACCCGTTACCCAGTTAGGTGATGAGTATTACTTGGACCACTAAATTTCAATTTAATTCTTTTTAAATGATTCGATATATTCCTTCGCACAGTCATGACAGCAGCAATGGTAAAGGTTTGGTGTGCATATAAACTTATAAGGAATGTCTTCAGGGGTATAGAGGCAAGTCCATCGGCGGCTCGGAAGAAGCAGCTAAACTTTCAATTAAGTGACATGTTTCCTTTTGTATTTATATATTTTAGAGGTCTTTTGACTGTGGTATATCCGCAGGGGATAATTCTACTGTTGGAGAAATTGCATTTTCTAACGGTAACCGCGTGTGTGAGCTGGTTGCTTAGGGCTTCATGGAATGCTTCTCAGCGGAGGTATACGAAAGAGCAAAATCTCTACTTGCAATTGTTTGTTTGTTAATGTGAGTTCAATCGCAGATTTGGTTCATGAATAAGAGCGAAAAAAGAGTCTCGTTAGAGAATGGAAGTAAACGACTTGTAGTGTTTTATGACTTATGATTTAACTACTGCCCATTAGTTTTTGTGTAACTCCTGTGCGTGAATTTCCGAATCTTCCACCTGCATTGCGTAACAAGAAACGATAGATCGCTTATCAAACTGTACAATCTAAAACTCAACCAACTCGGGTGTAAAGTTAAAATCTTCGACCCTGTCACAACCCACCCTCCACCCACAGAAATGAACTGGATTCAGTTTCAACTCTGTGTTTTTTAAGTTTTAAGTATTAAACTAGTTTAGTTAGTTAAAACAATTTAGAATTGCAGTTATCTGATAAATAAATATATCAGTGTTCTTAAAAATGCATCTCATTTGGAGTTAACACACAAGAAAAAACTCAAAATGCAATCTGTGCAAAAAACATTTTTTGGAGGATATTACGGTAAATTAAAGATGCAACCTCAGTGTGCGCATGATGCATAGTAGAACCGACAATAAGGACTTTAATTACCATATTTAAACTCTGGATTTTCGTCCACGGACATTGTCGGTCGAAGTGCTGGCAACGAGCGTGAACCTGCACAGGCTATGAGCGACTCCTTCTTTATAAAAACTGCAAATGCCGTCTGCGTTGCCTATTGGTTAATGGGGCTGTATGGTGATTGGTGCGTTAATTTTGGGTGGATCTTTAGCACTCGATGGATAGGGTCATACCAACAACTTGTTTCAGTTAGCTATTTCATCTGACAGGCAAAACGTCAGTTTTGACCAGGACAACTGTATGCCTCACAGCTGGGTAGCGCAGGGATGGCGACTAGCGCGGCATTTAGATTAAAGTGGTATTAGACAGAGTTTGAGCTTAAGTGGTCGCGAAATCTGAGGTTGGGTATGGCCGGCTGCTGTCGGCGTATAAGTCAGAAATAAGCATTCTAGTCTGCATTTCCTTGCTGGTTATGACATTCGGCATACATAGGTATAATATTGCATTATTGAATTGACTTTATGGTTGAAAATCGAATTTCCTGTCGAGGAAAATTGGGTATTTTTGAATTTTATGCGTTAGTGCTTGCACTCCAGCCAAAAAGACACTCAGCATGTTTAGAAGAGGCGGCACCGTTGAAAATGGTTTGTGTTTGCTCGTTATTTCGCAAAGATAAGATCTTTGGCCGGCCTCTTGACGTTAGTGCTAATAAGGATTTAGATTCCGTTAAGATTCGAGAATATAACACTGAAATTTTAAAAAGAGTTTTATAGTCCTTAACCTACCCCACAAACTGCATTTTAATTATCTCAACGTTGAAAATCGGATTCCAGGCATAAGATTTCATTTTTACTTGAGAAATCTTAAGTGTAGCTGGATAAATACTTTTGATGTGGGTTTATATTGGTAGTCAGCTGCCCTAAAAAACCGAATGTACTATGTTTATTCTGCCTATCAGCCTGAAAACTTAAAGTGCGAAAGTTTTCAGTGTTGGGGGAGTTTCCGTACACCAAACGTGGTGAAGTCTGATGTGGTGAACTTTTCAGAGCATCAGCATAGCAGCGCACCTGACCTTTGCGATTTGATTCGGGTCTTCGCTGCTTAAATACCGTTCAACGTCGTGCACGTGTGGTTGACATCATGTGCTGCGTGTATTCAGATCACGCTACTGCGCTCTTTTATCATTTTTTTTCTACCTTAGTAATCCGGATCGCAAAGGATACCTTAAAAACCCGAAACCTAATCTAAGCGCGGAAGGAAACCCAACCTTTATATATAAGTCTATAGTTCAGTTTGACCAAAAGTGCCCCTTTGCTTTCGATAATTGCCTACTGATACATACAATTGTTCCGCTGCTGAAATACAGACTGAATAAAGAAACTCGCCAGCATTTCTCCAAACCGAAGTGTTTGCGTGCAGCACCTTGCATAGCCAGCGTATCCGAAGCATTCTCTAGACTATTGAGCAAATTTGGGATTAAATTGGCTCACAAACCGGAAGCAATAAACCGCCAGCAACTCTTGCAACCTTAAGACCAAATGCCCCTTAAGCAAAAATCCGGTGTCATTTACCGAATAGACTGACATTATGGCCGAGCCAATTATTTTGGCAAAACCGGCAAACGGGTTTGCACGAGAATGCACAAGCACGAGCTCGCTGTGAGAAGGAAGGACGGTAATTGATGGTAATCCAGGGTATACCGAACGAATTGACAGAAGGGATAACATTGCATTTCATAGAGTGTGAACTTTTCTGGGACCACTGGGGGTTCGCTATCACCGGAAAAATAGATACCGGATCACAGGGAAGGTCCATGTGCCAAAGGACCTTCTGCGTCTGCCTAATATTTTTCATTTTACAGATACGGGAGATAGTTAAGATCAGTTTGGAGTTTGATGGGCCCAGCAGCAGCGATTTCACCGTAGGCATTGGTTTGCAAAATGTTAGTGCAGCCACCCAAATTAAATAGCCTTTTCCTCCCATAAATCATTCATCAACGTTTTCCTGCTCTTTAACTTAGCATTGGCCAATAACATACGACAAATCTTCATTGAGGATTATGACAAATAAAACCGCAAGAGATTAAGATTGCTGTGTTTAAAGCACTAGTGCAATTATAAATATAGCTCCTGAATACGAATTGGAGAAGTTTTTAAGTGTAGTGCGACTGATCTCTTCTAAAGTTCTTTGGGGAGAAAAAAATATTGTGTAAATTTTCAAATTTGGTGCCCCAGACAAAGGGGAATGTACAGAAGACAGTACACCTTAAACAAGACCTAACACAAACGTCTATGGTTGGCTAACGTTTGAGCCAATGGACGTCCTGATCTTTAATTTATCTGGTCGATAGCAGCTGTCTTCGCTTCCAGTTGACCTTGAGAAATTTTTTTACTGGCATCCGAATCGATATGCCTGTTAATTCATGTATCGTCTGAGTGCACTGCCTCCAGGAATTTGCGACCCCTTCTGGTTGGGCAGGAGACGAGACCCCTTATATCAGGTAGCTGCACGCACTGTACACAGGACACCTTGTTGCATGGGAGTATACCCACAAAGTTGGCAGCTGCCCAACTAGGAAAGGACGCGAATTCCTAAAGGCAGTGCACTCAGACGAGGCATGCATTAAAAGGCATATCGATTTGGATGCTAAATACACATTTCTCAAGGTGAAATGGGAGCTAAAACAGCCAATATCGACTGTAAAATTGAAACTCTGGACGTCCGTCGTCTTAATTTTTAGCCAACTATGGAAGCTTGTGTTCTGTATTGTT